>OX639993.1:140266662-140462741 GCA_951828415.1 Anomoia purmunda
ATTTTATATCTGAAATTTGTGCTATTTTGAACAAAAATTGTATTTTTCCAAACAAAAAATAAATAAATGTAGCCGGGTATTTGTGTCACCTTCCTAAGAATTTAAGAAGTAAGTTGGCTCATCACGCCTTTTCGAATTGTCATATCGAAACAAAAAAAAGCAATGAACCAATTTAAATACCCAATGCTTTTCTCAAAGTTTTGCAGCCGTAGGGTTTACCTCTTACTTTGCGAAATTTTCATTAGAAAACTCTATAGGTACCCGCGTACCTTGGCACTCTCATAAGGGTCAAGCAAGTAAAATGTATAAGAAAATTACATTCCGATGTTTATCCTACGAATAATGTTGCCATTTTTCATTTGAAAAATAAAAAGAACTTAGTAGAACTCTATTGGATTTAAAGTTAAATAAAATTGTGGTTTAAAAACGTTTAGTATACTGAGTGTCTTGTCAAACAACCATTGAATGGTTAATATGTCATCGGGGTCATGAGCTGTAATGCAATTTATTCTTATGCCCACGTCCAGTCATAACTATGTAATTATTCTTGCTATTAGATAGTTTTCATATACTTTTTTGAACTCTTTTAGATTGAGTTCTTCTGATATATGCGTATAATATTTTCAATTAACCACATCATATAAAAAGACAAAGCCAAATGTTGGCTGGGTATTTTGGCATCCGATATGATATAAACAATGAGTAGAAAATGTTTGCATTTTTTTATGCTCGCTTCATATGGTAGTTTTTATGTGGTAAATTTTTTGTGCAGAACAAATTTGTAACTATTTATGTTACATATTTCATTTAAGTGCTTTGATGGTTTAATGTGCTTGAGCTGCTAACGAAGTGTTTGAAACTTTTTTTTTTACAACTTTGAAAGCATTTGTATAAATGTTAAACGATTTTTTTTTAAATTTATTATAAATTTTAATACTTACGTTATGAAACCATGACATTTTGTATGGCTTTGGATTTGACTGTATAACACATTCAAAATAAACGTCATCACCTTCTTTGATATCATCAGGATTCAATGAAGAACCCATTTTCAGATGAGCCGTTGGTTGATCTGTAAGAAGATAGAGAGAGAGATAATATAGTGCGTATCATTTCTGTACAATTTTCAACTTTTTTAAATCAGCGTAAAATATCTAATTACTAAAAATCTGTATCAATTTAAATGTTGTAGCCCTTGGCCTGGCCGAATCTATGTCCTTTGCCTTCAAAAAAGTGAACTAAATCAGATCTAGTAGAAGTTCCTAAACCCATTAAAAATATAATCACATTAAATTTATGCTGCAAATATCTGACATAAGTCGCAGAAATTGGTTAGCTGAGTGCCTTCAAAAGGTTTTCGCGCTCCAAAAGGAAATCCACATTTTGTTGCTCTGTTTTATTGAATTTCGCTTGTTGATTCGTGTGGCAAATTGAGAAAACTGGCTATTCCCGCCTTACGGATTTCTCCAAAACAATTACTGTTTCAGATATAATTTAGGACCAGTTAACTGTTAAATTGAGCAATAAGGTTCCATATTGTATATGGAAATTCGCGATTTATAAAGCGACAACAGTAGGCTTGAATTTTGAAAACTCATTTTGGTTAAAAAATTTCCCATTTGCAATTACCAATTTTTTCAGTATTCTTGTTAATGTTAACTGCTTACATAACCGAAGCATTTTTCGACGGGAAATATTTGTTTTTTGTTTCTGTAAACTTTTACGTTATTTGTAAAAAAAACTTTATTTGAGAAGACGTCTAGGGAAATTTTCAAGGGACAAATTCTCCACAGCATTTTAACATTTGCTGTAGAATGGTTCTCGTCTTAACCTGAGAGCGAGCAAATTGTCGAGGCAGGACGCCCCAAGGAGATGTTCTATCTCCACTTTTGTGGAATCTAAGCGTAAATGCACTCCTGAGGGAAAGGGATAGGGGAGGCGCAAAAGTTCTTGCCTACGCTGATGATGTCGCAATCGCACTCTGCGGAAAGTTTATGCAAACACCATGTGAGCTGATAAACAGAACGCTTCGACATGTATCCAAGTTGTCCGCCCGCTGCGAGCTTAGGTTGAACTCAAAGAAAGTAAAACTCATCCTCTTTACGAGATGGTATAAAGTGCTTTCGGTACCGCCACCGGAACTAAACGGCATCTGGTGCTATATGTGATAAATTTTCAGCCGTTATTTTAGATGAGAAGGCGAACTGGAAAGATAATATAGTTAAACGTTATGAAAAGGCTTCAGTGGCTTTTCATACCTATGTGAGAGCCATATACAAGAAATGGGGCGTCAATCATCAGATCTGTCGAAGGATATTTACCACAATCGTTAAACCAATTCTCCTATATGTTAACCTCAGGCTACTCATCAAAATGCAAAGATCTTGTATGATCTGACCAGACCAAATGATGTTTTGATCACCAATTTAGATATATTTCTGACATCTCGAAACCCAGGGACACTTTGTATATTAAATACGTTTTGTTTTATTTCGAGCAGCACAGATCGATGTGCTTCGGTATTGGTTTCCTAGTAGGGAGGAGTGGAAACTAGAGTTTAACACACCAGCTGATAGTATTTCTCATGAAACCCTCCCCAGCAAATTTGCGTTAGGTTACCAGATCACTGCAGCGTTTTCCAGGGCGATGTCTCAAGTCTCATGAAAGCAGTAGAGAGGCTTGCAAGCGAAATTCTAATAAGAGTGATAGCCCGGCTGAAATCAAAGTTTGAGTTTTTTTCATTTAACCCCATATCGCAATGGGCTGCCCCTATATCTACAGGGATTAGCCAAGTCATCCTTATTTGGGTCCCTGACCACAGGGGCATAGAAGGAAACTGCATGATAGATGGACTTGCAACACAAGGCAAGACCAAGAAGATTCTTTAGGATAAAAGACGCATTGGCATGCCGTTTGCCATTCGCAAAAAAAAAAACAGACGATAGATGGAGTTAAAATACGACTTGTCGAACCTCAAGGCAGAAGTGGCCTACACTTGCTGTGTAAGTGTTGTGCTATGCAAAAGCTGGATGTGAGATCTTTGATCTTCACCCATGGATGACCCGAGTGAGGTTTTAAACACTAAAATTAATTGCCTGGTAAGATTCATCAGCGAGGCAAAGCGGTTGAGTAAGGGGTACTACCACTGGGGGGAGTGCTAATATTCGTGGTAACACAATGGGGTTTCTATTTATGGTCCAAGTGTGCCGCGGCAGCCATTCCTACCCACATACCATTTCCGTAAGAGTGCTAATGGGTTAAAATATTCCAAAATATATTACTCTTTTAATTTTTTTATATGCAACAGATATTAATTTTAACTCTATTCTCTTGTTCTAAAAATACGCAGGCAAAACATTTCACGACCATACAAATAATTGCCCTTAAAAATCCAAAAAAAGGATATACGATTTAAAGATTTTTCTGTATGGGACTAGATCTTTAATCCAGAGTTGGAATCTTTTTGCCCGAAAAAATGCTGTTGCACTCTATTATGAACACTTTCTGCACTTTGATTGCACTTTTCCACTAAAAGTCGAAACAATTTCAACCGGAAGCTTCATTCGACAGCTGAAACTTTGGGAATCGTTCTGAGTACGAGTGTACTTAAAAAATGCTCAACTTTATACTCAAATGTCATTAGAGTTTGGCCATAATCAGCTTTTACAAAATTTATAGTTATATCAATATGATAAAATAATTATTTAGGGGGATTTGGAAGCTCACATTTTATAAACGGGTCAAAATGTGGATACTTGAACGAGTTGTAAATAAGGGTTAATGTCGCCAGCATTTGGGGAAAAGAGCCCGAATAATTAAAGATATTACATTTACTGGATAAAATTTGAGCATATAATTTTTTTTGAATTTGAAATTGTATATTTAAAAATGAGTCTTGCAATACTGCTGATTATAAATCCTACATACAATTCCGAACAAATTGATAATCAAACACAATAAGTTTCAACACCTATATTTACAAAATGACTAAATAGTCCATAGTGGGTTGACAAGATTTTGCGATAAGGCCTACAACCCGAAAGTGGCAACAACAAAGAACGCTGGAAGGGCACACAAAGCCGCAAATAGCAATAAAATCAAAGTCGCATTGCCACTAAAGGGTATACAAAACTTGAAAGCAAAATAACCACAAGGGCGTAGTGCATAATTATTGCTTTCAATTTATTTTTATATACATATGTAGGTGTGTGTGGAAATATAACATTGCGAGCGCTTTGCCAACGAAATTAGTATTGCCTCAACAGAGGTGATATTAAAGTAAATAGTCGGCAGTGGACGGAAAAAAATATCGACTATATGCAGAAAACACATTCATGCCAAGCCAGGAGACAAGGATGAAGTTGACTAGACTGATACATACGTACGTATATGAAAGTGGTTGGGCACCCCATTTCTCCTGCTTGATGAAAGCATCGATGACCGACAATGTCAAGTGCTACTTTTCCACAGTTTTGCTGTGAAAGTTTATATGCAGAATTACTTGTGCATTTAGGTGTGTATCATGGAATCTAAATACTTTATGGCCACAATGCTTACTCCAAACTTCACTCCCAGCACCAAGGGCTGTTATGTATGCGTTCAATATGTTTCACAAATTCCACTCAAACCACCGACAGCTAAGGTCAGCATAGAAAAGTGTAATTTTGTTCTTTCAAACTCTACAGCCTCACCACCCTAGCACTGTAAATGGGTAATTTATTTTTATTACGAACTTGGCCAATTTTATTTCTAAGCACAAGCTATATTGGCAAAACAAAAAACAATAATAAAAACAAAAACAGGCATTTGCACAGCTTCGCAATTGAATTAAATTGAATGTAAGTGTCAAAGGACATTCTGAGCGTTGGGCGTTTGGTTTTTAGTGTTTGTATTTTTGTGGTTTTTGTACATACATTTGTTGGTAACAACCCAGTGGGAAAATGAGCAATACGTTACATTCCCATCACAAAACGATTTACAAAAAAGATTGAATGAAACTATGCATTCTAATGTAAGGCGAAGGCGCAATGGGTACATTTTATGAACATTTTTAAATTTCTATGTAAGCGAACGGGCAGTTTAATTCAGAAACAAAAATACCGAATTCCTATATCTATAGTTTTTTATGCCCATCCAATCAAATAATGGGGTATATGGCTGTTATTTCATTACAAATTGGATGCACCGTTATTTTGCTTTAAATGGGAAAACTGTTTTTATTTGAAATACATTTATTAAGCATTATGTGACATATTCAGGCATACTTTGAAATTTGATTTGATTTAGGAAGTAAAACGATGCAAATTCCGACTCACTCGAGCGTTTGTGTTCTCGATTCGAAGTGAGATCGAATACAGTCGGAATCAATTTCGAATCATTTTTATTTTGCAAATTTTTTTAATTTTCTGTTTTTATCGTAGTTTCACTGATCTGCAACAAAATGCTACTTAAAAATATTACAACATAAATGTGAACATGTCAATGCTTTAAATTTATTCTCTCTCAACAATTTTTTTTTATCGCGCGTTTTGATTTTTTTTTTTTCAAATATTTTAAATTGATGATTTCTTGAATTTGTGTTTTTGCCACAATTGTGGTGAATTTACTCTGAAAATATAACAAAATATAATAACATATCTGATCAAAAAATCCTATCATCTTTTTTAGGGCTACAAATTGGCTGCCAAAATTATGTTGTGCCAGTTGCTCAAGAACGATGAAAGGTTGGATTGAATGAAGTTCAAAAATTTCACTGCAAAAATTTCACTTCCTCCTGAAGAAGGAAATTCCCGCAGAGTACCTCCACTAAAAAACGAGAAGATGGATAATGGAAATACTACAGATTTTATCGAGTTTCCTTTCTGCATGGATTTCCTTATTTTCGTGAGCTTCATCTGCATTATCAAGGCCATAAAAAGGAACTTATTATATTAAGCAATCCGATTAGAGTGACGTTGATCGAGTGTTATGGCAATCAAAATCTAAAGCTCAATTACTTGAATCTAATACTAAACGATTGGAATTTGTTTCGCACAAGGCCAAAAGTTCTTACGAATTATTTTTTTTTTAAATTTATTTTCCTGAAAATCTTGAACCCGTATGGGATGAGTATGGTGAAACATTGCACCTGGATATATCGCACATTGAAAGAAGTTACAATGGGAAACAGTCAACAGCATGGGTTGCCGATCAGATTTCTGATGGTTGATTTATCTAGAAACTCCGACTAGAGAACTGCACAGGAAAACAATTACAAAGTAAACCGTATTATTATTATGAAAATAATATGTTTTCAATTGTAAAACTTGAACCTTTGCAATTGTTGTTATTTTTTTCTACATAATCGTCATGAATTCCAATAAAAAATAGTACTAGTTTACAAATATTACATAAGTGAGAGGTACCTCGTTGAGAAAAAGTTTAAAAAACAAGAAAATGAGTTTCATTTATACCGCCGAAAATGCGATTTGGAGATACGAACAACACTTTTGCTTTCGAAACATACCTAGCTTTTTATGGGCATAGTTTTAAAGGTAAGTTAAGCCACTGTACGAAAATTTATCTTTTGTGGGAATCATAATATTACTTTCTAAGTTACTGACACCTAAATGCGAAAAAATAGAACATTTTGGAAATTTTTTAATTTTTATTCACTGTTTTAAGTGAACAAAATTTGTAAAATAAAAAATAACTCAATTTTTTTTCAAACACTTACTGCAGCTCTGCATGGCTAACGAAAACTTTCGCTTAATTTTTTTTTTTTAGTTTCTCAAAACAACTAGAAATCTAATTCGACTATAATTTTTGGATTTGCTAATAATTTCCCAATTAATTTTTATTCTCAAACGCAAAACGCAAAACGCAATCATCGCCATTTCGCACTGGGCAGCATATTCGGATATTCGCATTTGCATATATTTATGTGCAGTTGAATGAGCAGGCGTATTTATCTGTACGAGTGGGTATTTGAATTAGCTCCATTTCAGCACGCAGTTATACAATTGCGGAAATTCCTTTCTGAAACTTTCCACCATCCCTTCAATACCCCGCCCGAGAGCCAATGTTTGTCTCAGTGTCAGATTTTCCGGTATGGCCATGGTAAAACTGTACAATTGCGCATAGCTTTTCACTCTATAGTTAAACAATATGTAAATATGTACTTGTGTATGTACTATGAATGTAATTATGTTTGTAAGCATTTGTTTGTTTGTTTCCTTGTGGTTATTGATGAGTTTGCCGCAAAACACAAACTCGCAATATAGTAACTTTTGTTGTTGTTTTCACAATTACGCCACAATTGCTTGCCTGCTCTTTGCTTAAATAATTCAATTCATGTTCATGTTGTTCATATAATTTACATACATGCACACAGATATACATATATATATATATATATATATGTATCTATATATAAATAAATATGTAAATATATTACAAGTATTTTATTTCGATTACTTACAGTATACAATCATTCGCCATTTGTCCTCTATGGTGCTGCCATCGATGAACTGATTTTCTGCGCGGCACGTCAAATATTTGCCATCATCCTCGCGTGTGGGTGTAAACGTTAGAATACTCAACGATTGATTGTCAGGTTCATTAAACTGTTTTTGGAGTTTTTATTGTTGTAAAAGCAAACAGGGCACCAATATATAGCAGCAAGTTACAAGTGAAGAATCGATTTTTGTAGAAAACATAAAAAGCACAATGAATAAATTTTTTAATAAATTGATTTGAAAATTATTCAATACCTATGAAGGTGGTATATCACACCTGTATAATGAGTTTGTTTTGTACAACACTTCAAAGAGTAACTTTTTCTAGTTTTTGTTTTTTTTTTTCAAAAAAGTATTTTCTATTTTCTGCGCAATATTTCTTCAGAAGCGTATTCTTAAATAAATTAGTTTTACTTTCTTACCTTTCAATGCACCTTAGAACATGTACTTTCATAATTTATGTAGGCAATGTGAAATATTTGGGTGTCAAGCATAATTATGGAAAATTCAATTTTTATTGATGTACGGCTTCAATAGTTGTTCAATTAAAGGAAGACTTTAAAAGTAGTATCGCAATGTAAAATTTCTTATACATGGCTAAGTAGGTATTTTTGAGCTGACTAAATAAAAATTATTTCACAATTTAAACTATACTGAATTGGAAGAAGGTATACAAAGCAAATTGGCTATTCGAAAATTATTTTTATTGAACGTTCTAGAGTAAATGGAACCTTTGGTGAAATCTTAAAAAAGTAATTAAGTTATAAATTTTCGCTTCGCTCAGAAATACCCAGTTATACTTAGGAAAAAGACCGAGGCATTACTAACTTTTAGGCTAACGACAGTGATATGGAAATTGGGAAAACAAGAATAGGTTTACCTATTATTCCAGCCTAAATTCTTACTCAAACTTGATAAGGTTGAATTTATTAGTTCAAAATTATCAGACCCACTACTAACTAATATAATATAGTCTAAATAAATATGTATTAAATTCAAGAGAATCCAAATTTTTTACATCTACCGCCGCCAGCAAATATTTTTGTACTGTTTCAGATCAACAAGCGCAAAATTATTCACATAAACTAAGACATCCTTGATATTTTATTTTGTATAGAAAATGCATACCATGGTTTCATTTCGAAGTAACATATGTACATATTTTATATATCCAAATAGTAATAGTGTCAAATTTCATTCGCCTAGTTTTTTTGTTTCTGAGATATTGTTGTATAATGCATGGAAATTCGTAATTCTTGAACATCGCACCCGATTCGAACAATTTAAAAAAAACATGCACTTTTGATTTTATTTATATTTCGGGGGGAAACAATTTCCAAGCAATGATTCGCCTTTTTCTGATTTCTTACAAAATTTTTCGATTTAAATTCCTCATTGTTACGAAATACGCTCGCTAGTTTTCCATCCATCCATTCATGATAAAGGATTCCAACAACAAATATTAAAAAAAAATACGCCAATATGGAAGATAGAGAAATGTACATAGAAAAATGTATTTACGCAATTTTTTCATATTAGGTGAGGTGATCGGTTGGCAAGGATTATGTGTGCAACTTTTCACAATGTATATTTCAGGCGTATTTTATTTTAAACAAATTGAAATTTAGCCTACTCCTAACTACAGATTTTACATTTAATTTGTATGTGCAAAATATGAAATAAAAGTACTGAGTGTTTAAAATTTATATAGAATGTATCTGCGTTAAAATGTTTGCAGTTATAAACACTTATCGTTTAAAGAGCAGTTTTGAACATCTTATGCGTATTTTTACCAAAGTTCTGGTTAAGAAATAATAACTTCTCAGTAGTAATTGTACATGAATTTTTCTACAGAGATGATATTCATACAGATTTTTTTAAATACAAATAGAACCTACATTTTTTTAACTTCATAGGACGTTTAAAATATTCGACTTTTTGAAATTGCAAACTTTTGTAATCATACCTCAAAAACAAAAAATGATAGGACAATAAATCTTAGAAATGCAGCTCTTTTACGATTTTATCGATACAAAAAAATCAAAGGCATCTGAGATGATATGTTAGCATTAGTAAATGAACTACATTTATATTTTAAATTGTCAAAACGAGTTTATTCAATGGGACTTGTGAAACTGATGACTGGTCACTTCCTATGGCGAAAACAGCTAACTGCGATTGTCGTCTCTTCCCCCTTGAAGATGTTAATAATATGCCGTATATATCGATGAGATATTTGAGTTACCAGAGTTCAATATATATATATATGAATTACGTCCGATTATAATATAATGTCAAGAGTCATATAGTGTTCTTCTACAGATTAGCCTACTTAGTGTGCGAAGTAAAACTAATATCGCGGGTATTTCTTAAGGTCTCCACATAAGGAGAGACATCTCAATTCGGGCTTTTAGCAAGTTAAATATGAGGGTTATTTTTAATCGCAGAACTTACCAACCTTATGATAAGTTTAGAAAGTTCACGACCATAGCATTAATAATATTTATTTTGTTAAGGATATTTAGTAAAAATTCCAAGTATTATGTAACTGTATACAAAATCTGTTTGAATAGAGTGTCTGACCAACTTGAGGCCTCTAGTTCAAGTAATAGTTTTTTAGAAATTAAGTTTCAGGCCACCCTTAGCGTTATATGTTAAATTAACTAATTGAGTTTTGAGTATCACGTGCCACAAGCAAAATTGAAATTGATTAGCATATGCCATGTTCTTCACTTTACACACTTCCTCTCTACTGGAATGTTCTGATACTGGTACGAGCATAATAAAAAAAAAAAAACCTTAAATATTGGGCATGCTTTTAATAAGAAGAAAAACTTTTCGCTTAAGTTAATGCCAACTTAAGGTAAGCTGCTAAATATAGTTGGAAAAATAATATGTAAAAACTTAAGCCTACTCAACTCTATCTTAACTCTTTTTTCGTGCGCGCCAATAATTGCTATGGAAAAGCATTTGCTAATTCTTACTTGTCATGAGATAGCTTTTTTAGATTGGAAACTTTAGAAATGGACAATGACAACCAAATAATTTCCTCAGAACTTATAAGGTAGAATTTTGGCTAATCAAAAATTGAAAACAAATTTATGAGCATAAACAATGAACAGCAAAACAGGGCATTTATTCATTCAAATTGTTCTCAAAAAATCCAACTTTCTTACTTATTTGCATTTAGAAAAAGCAAAAAAAAACATGCTGGCAGTTTTCAAGTTAAAACAATTTTTCTTCGTTTCTGCATTTTTAAGATCACTCGTTGAGTGTGGAATATTCAGACACACGAATTAAAAGCCGCTAATCGATTTGATAGGGATAGTATTTCTTTAGTGCGCTTTGACATCTCCCTCACATAGTGCAAGTACATTTGAGTCATATGTCGCAATGCTTTATTTAAAAAAAAAAAACAACTCAAATTTTTTTTTTTTTTTTTTTCACGAAAACTATTAAAATGCGTCAATGTCAGTTAATTAAATAAGATTGTGCAAAAAAATTTGAGATATATAAATAACTGAAGAATTATGCTGGTATGTCTTAACTAAAGTTACTCATACGCAGTGGTGTACACATAAACTTCATATTTATAATACAATTCTAGCACTTACATTTTTCGTAAATTTTTTAAATTGTTTATTATTTCGCCACCACGTGATCACAGCAGCCGGCTTCGAACCAGAGGACTTGCATTCGATATCGTATGTACGATCGGCAGATATAGGACGATCCTTTGTCATTATATGAACAGCAACTGGTTTTACTATATAGAACAAAATGTAAATAAACAAAAAACGGTTGGTATAAATAAATGATTTGTGCAAAAATTTTTTTGAAATTTACTAGATACATAAATGCAAATGACTACGCAGAATTAAGTAATACATCGATGTTTTTAAGGTAACGTAAAATTTAAGGCACTCGACGATGTCGTCTGTTCCCAAAATGAAAATCTAACATTTAAACCCATTTTGGTCAATAACAAATTTTACACAACTTTCAGCCTAGTTTCATTTTGTTTGCTTATTGCTTAAACACATGATTTATTAATACCCCTCGGTGGTGCATTTATGTATGTACGTAGTGCCTACTGACTGAAACACTGCAAAGATAAAAGGGAGCAACGAAAGTTACCTACCACAAAAGTTCGTATCAGACATTAATTGACTCTGGTATAGGGTATCTAGTCGGCTATATGTATGAAGGTGAGTATCATTAAAAAAAAAAAAACTAACGAGCATGGAAGAGATGAAAAGAGAGCAATGAGTGAGTCAGTAAGTTTGACATCTGTTGGGCAGTTAAGGCAAACTCGGAAAAGCAAAAACTGTATGCAGCTCCACTAGTAGCTTAATGGCTTTAGAGCTTTTGCATGTATGTGTATGCATACTATATGTATGTGTGTACATACATACTAAAAAGAAAAAAAACATTTATTTATGCACACACACACACACACACATACAGATGGAGTATAACCATGACAACGTGCTCTTACCAATTATAATGGAAACCTTAAAAAATTGGATGTCTCATGCCAAATATGTGTAAATATTAAGACTGACATTGTCAGAGAACTTTTCATGAAAAAACCCTGTTAAAAAATATTTCAGTTCAAGAGTGGGAAGTTTTCAGCTTTTAGTACATATAGACGCATTTGTAAAATCATGTATATATTGAGTTAAAAAACGATAATGAATAGCTTCATTCTATATATAAAGTACGGAAGCAAACTTGGTTCCAAAAGTGTTGATTTGAAATACATCTGGAATAATAATGAAGTCAGTTCCTGAAATTGAACAAAATTATATGCCTTAACCTCGATTGTATGCGGTGATTTAAAATCTAAAAACTCTAAACTATAGACTATAAGTAGGAATAATAAAATAGTGTACTGATGCGCCGATAAGATAAGAAGCGAAATCTTTGCATGAAAAATTTATTTCTATATATAAAAAGGGCAGAAATCGGAGTGAAATACTGCTCAGAGTGAATTATGTGGGCATGCTTTTTGGTTTAACTATTGCCGAATACTTCAGGAGAAGAATTTTTACCTATATATTTTAAAATATCAAAACTATTTGAATCAATTAAAGTTGGGAAAGCAGATGATTGTGTAAGTGGTAACTGGGCCCTTCCCATTGCGAAAACATCTGCATGTGATTGCCATACCCCAGTTTTCTTCCCTCTTTGGTATACGATAAGTTGGTCGAATACTTTTTGTCAGGGATCGAAAATAATCGCTATTTTTTAGATAAAAAATCATCGAGAAAATTCGTTGAAAATAAAACTCAAATACACTGATCAAGTGCTTTTGAAACAAGCTATGAAAATCTGACTATTTTTATTTAGCAAGTTTTTTTTTTGTTTTAAACTATTGAATAATCCCTATTTTGTAATTTTAATCTTTTCGATCATACTTGATCCAAATTTTTGGATTGTTAATTATTCGATCAAGTTTGATTTTAATTTTTTCGAAAAATTAATATTTCTCTTTGGATCGAATTTTTTCCAATTTATTTAATACTTATTTTTGTAATTTTTATTGCGTTGATTAAAAAAAAAATAATTATTCGTATAGTTGGTCGCCGGCAAGAGTTTTTGCGTTTATTATGATCTATAAATCCTACATCCGATTATAAAGATATAAAAATGTTAAAATAGGATCGAAAATATTTAGATTCCCTTGTAGCTATTAAATCAAGATTTTTTTAAATAAAACTTACAACGAGGGATCATAACAGGTATGATTTTTATAATAAAAAGTTTGATCGTTGTGTTAAAATTTTCATTTTTGTGATCAAGTTTGATCTTTTTTTTTTAATTTTTAATCTTTCTTTGAAAAATAATCGTTATGTTAAAATTCTTATTTTACCGAGCATATTTGATCGATATCTTTTTCCTTTTATTTTTCAATAAAATATAATCGCTTTTTTGTAATTTAAGCTTTTCCGATCATTTTTTATCGAAATTTTTTATATATATTCATTTATATTTATTTATATAAAGAATAATCATTTTTCTTGTATTCACATTTGTTCGCTCATAATAAACGCATACATGTTTTACGAACGTATAAAAAAAAAACAAAAAATATCGATAATTTATGATCGAAAAATTATAAGCGAACAATATTTAATCGAAAAAATAAAAACGTGTACCAAATATGACAGGAAAAAATCCAGAAATAACGATTATTATTTATTCGATAAAAATAATATTATCATCTACAATTTCTGGATCATAATAAACGCCAACAAATTTGTCGGCAATGACAATAATATGTTTTATGACTAAAAATAATATCACAAACTTTCGATTGGATATTATTGAAAAATTTTCAATAAAAGAATATCGTTTCTTTTTTATATCGAAGGAGCAAAAAATAAAACAATAACTACAAAATATGATCAAAAAATAATTATCCAAGATTTGTTTTGATTTTTCGAGTCGAAACCTCAATATAAAAAGCCTTAACGTATTGTTTTTTTGATTGGTGCTTTTCTTTCAAGAATTTGTTAATATCCGGATAATACATTTGTGAATCACATTAGCTAAGTATATTAATTCCAATGCTTACTCTAATCTCTTTTTTCGTCGCTGTGGAAGGGATTTTATTAAACCTTATACCAGATAGATTTGATTGGATTCTTTAGCGCAACTAAAACTCGAAAATTCGTCGTTAGTCTAAAATCTAAATCTAAGAATTGAAAGAGTGCAGCGAAGCTTTATATACTTTGCTCTCTGACCACTCGATTTCGCTGATCTTTTGCCTTTCTATAGTGTCTGTTCAATAGGTATAAAGTCACTTGAATCTAGCAGATACATGCAATCGCTACTGCTTTTTAGTTTTTGATAATTTTTTTCAGGTGGTGTGTTGCCATATAAAAAAAAAATTGTGCTTTCTTTATATACTAGTTAAAATCAGCAACCTCTTAAAGGTAGGACTTTATTATATTAAGATTGAATAGGTTATACATCTACATGCCGAAAGATTTTCTAAAGATTCTTATTAACGGTTTGAAATATTGATTTGGGTTAAAGGAGTGCTGTAAATTTATAAATCTGAATATCAAGACAGAAATTATTCATCTGCACAACCGCAGTCGAATTTCGGAGAGCTGCGTGGTTTTCTCCAAAACAGTTTATTAAAAATATTTAACTACAGTGTATAAAAAGTCGAAAGTCGAATTTGATAATTATGAAAAGTAAAGTTTAACAAAATAAAATTATACCATAAATGAACGAAACTCTGAGGAAAAACTAGTTCTAATTTTGAAGAGAAAAATATATAAATACTCGTATTACTATCTTATAAATATTGAAAATAATGAATATCACTTCGCCGTATATTGATACTTACGATTGACATCAAGTATGACCACTTTGTTATTCGGTGGCGTCAAATTCGTATTGCTCGCCACACAAACTAATCTCGCATTCAAATGTTGTCGTCCAATATTTGGATATGACAAGTGGTTAACAGTCTTGCCGTCCGAGCGATGCTCGAAAGATTCATCAATCACCGTATTATCTAAATACCATGTTACATTTGGACGTGGACGTCCTGTTGGTGTTGTTGATCAAACACACACATACAAATACACACACACACACGGGCGCGAGCACGTACATATATAGATGCATAAAAATGAAAACCGCAGCAGTAGTGGTCGAAGAAGCACATCGGTAATAGTTTGTTTGTGTTTTTGTGTTTTTTTTTTTTGTTATTTAATGTGTGTGTGTGTGTGGTGGTTTTTGAAACAGTGGCCATGACAGCAACGACGATGGCAACAACCGCAGTGACAGCAACAGTAAGAGCAACCAGAACAATGGCAACATCAGCAGTAGCAACGTTGTTCCAGTTTTGCAAAGTAAAAGCAAATATAGTGAAAAAGTAAAAAAAGTAATAATAGAGAAGAGTTGAAGGAAAACAAAAGCGTACAGCAAAATTAAATAAAAAATAAAAAAATAAAAAAGATTCGGAAAAATAACGAAAAATGTAGTAAGTTCCATCAGCAAGAAAGAATGGTCGAAAAATGAATGAGAGAATATGAAAAGCAGAAGCACAAAAAATGGTATTGAAAAATATTTTTGCCAGTTCATCATTGTCAGTTAAGTTGCACAGTTGAGTGCAGCAGCCATTAGTTAGTTACATGTTTATTATTGTTGCCGTTGTTGTTGATTTTCGTTGATGGTCCATTGCAGATATACGTTTTTTTTATTTTTTTCGTTTTCGTTGATTTACCAAAAATAAACAAAGCGCAAAAATGGGTATTTTACCGCGAAGATGTTGCAAAATGTTGCAAAGGCAACGTTGCAGTTGCACACACAAACACACACACACACATGCATGTGAATATTGCAGTTATTATATTCGTAGCGATGTTGTGTGGGGTAGTGACAGTGACAATATATTGGTTGTGGTAGTAGCATCGCCAAAAATAACATCGGAAATGAAAGAGAGATAAAGAAAAAATGTAATAAAATGAGTATATCGATATAGGAACAGGTAGATACGTACATATATAATATATAAAAATTACTTATGCCATATATATTTCTATTTTAAATAAATTTAATCTCCTGTTTAACAGATAAGCCTACCAATTTTAAATGAAATTCTAAAAAATATATATTTATCTCTATCGTGTGACTGTATTTTGTGTTGCATAAATGCTTAAAAAAATTGCTTATATAAACGGTATATAGGCTTAGTCGAAATACTCCTTAATATGTATTTTTTTAGAAAAAAAGTTTATACTAAATATTTATATATACTTTATTTTTTTACATCTTCATTATTTTATTTATTCATTAGTTTCGAGTCTTCGAACTGAAATAAATAAAAATTATTCGTTCGTTTAGGTGTTGTAAAATCTATTGCAATATTTTTGGATAATTATTGTATTCTCGCATAGCTCTGAATAAGGGCGCATTGATTACAAGCTCGGTTTGATCATTGGGCCAATAAAAGGGAAATCAGATGCGTAAACTGCATTTTTGGAACATTAAAACGAATCCTTTCTAAAAGCTAAGGGAATCAAGTATTCCTTAAATTAACAAAAGACGGAATGCATACAGTGGAATACGGTTATCAAAGTTCAGGAACCGTAAATAATATTTGAGAAATACTTTTTGTATTCGCTCTATTCTTGCTATCGGCAGTTGAGTGTATGGCCTCCAAACAAAGACAGCTTATTCTAGATGAGCAAGGACGAAAATCGTAAGCAAAGTTTTTAACGTATATGAATCAGAAAATTGCACATTATTACAATGAACAAAACCGAGAATTGAGTAAGATTTCGCTCTAACGTTGGTTTTTTTACAATTAAAGCTGAGCTTACTGTCAAAAATTATTCCTAAATCTTTGGTCCCGATAACATTTTTAAATGATCCCTTGATGGACCCCTGATGAAGTTGCAGTAACACTATGACGGCTCAACGTCGCAAAAACATGAACAAAATTCTAGACGAAAAAGCTTACTAATAAGTATTTTATAACGGGTTTTTCAATAGGGACGCTACAAAAGTAGACCGATAGTGACAGCAAACGACGCCATATTTTTCGCCGTTCTTTTGACATTTCTCTTCAGTAAGGTTTGCCATTTCATCATGGAGAGATATACGATCCAACAACGAGGGGAAATTTTTAAAATTTACTACCGAAATTCGGAGTCAATGGCCTCAACTTTACGAGCGCTACGTCCAATTTATCGTCGTCGTCATTTCCGGCTCGCTCAATAATAACCGAATATTTTTGGCCCGAATTGGATGAAATGGCCCCGTCAATTGGCCGCCTCAGTCGTGCGATTTGACACCGTTAGACTATTTCCTGTGGGGCTACGTCAAGTCTATGGTATATGCCAACAAGCCAGCGACGATTGATGAACTTCGTACGAATATCGAAAGTGAAATTGCAGCAGTATCAGCAGATGTATGCTTGAAAACCGTCGAAAATTGGGTTTAGCGGTTGGACTTCTGCAAGCGTGGCCGTGGTGCCCATGCAAAAGAAGTCGAGTTCCATACATAATGGCATCGAATGTATTTTCACAGGAATAAAGAATTTAATTCATATCCCAAACCGTTTTTATTTTATTTAAAAAAAACTTTTGTAGGGTTCCTATTGAAAACCCCTGTACAAGACAGTGTAAAACGCTTTACGAGAGTTCGTGTAAAAGCAATCAACTTGGTAAACTGCAGAGGTTGGTATCATTGTAGTATTCACTGAACTTAGACAGATTCGAGTGGACCCATTGGAAACAAATCCATGCTAAGTAAGACTGATATATGATTTAACGGCAGAATATAATTGGTCTCGGACAATACACTCGAACTGTTTAGAAATATTCGAAAGTTCAGAGATGGGCCTATTTGTGAAAATGAGAGTAATGGGAGTTATTTTCCTTTACATCTGTGAACTTCCCTGGTGCTAGAGATTTATTAAAAATTACTTTTAAGGGCTGAGTAAAGGCTGGCCAGTTTACCAACAGGTTAAAGAATTGGAGTTTCAGCAAATTTCACATCCAAGAAGACTGAATTAGGTATACGTTTCTTTGCACCCGAGTTGCAAAAGGACACCCCAACTCGGTTCAAATTTCCTTTAGTTGCAAAAACAACCCGGTTAGCCTCTTTCGTGAAAGATGTGATTTGTTTAGTGTTATTTAAAAATGGAAAATAGTGGCGCCGGTTTTTTTTTTTGGGTTTATGTAGTTATATATTTACAAATTCTATGCAAATAAAAACGAGTTTCCCATGCACTTTCTTAGGGCACATTCACAATCGCGCAGTTTTTTTTACTTGCCAACACCACATTTCAGGTCGGATACAATTTTAGCGTGTTGGCTCAAATCGCATATTTTTCCGAGTTAGTGTTGTTGCTTTACATGCATTTTGTTATCCTACCTTGTGTTGTTTTGCAACTAGGTGACGAAAAAACGGGTCCATAGTTAAAAAGATATTTAGGATTTCTTTTAATATTTGGTCCAGCCTTACTAAGATAATTATATAAGTCATTAAATTCCTTTAAATAATGTTGGAATTTGGTTAAACACATGCGATTTTTAGTTAATTTAAACCTTTTTGTAGAATTTGTTTTTCAGGTTCTTAACCTGTTTAGCTCCTCTGACTACCAAGCTGTTTTATACGATACACTTTTCTTAAGAGGAATATAAAAAAAAAATATATATATCCGCCAATTTAGATTTCAATTCATAATAACAATCCGAAATGTGCTTGTCAGATAAAAAATCCTGCCAGTTAATCTCAGTCGGAGAATTGTTTTTCACTAGGGAAAAATAACTTTGCGAGTAATTAATTAAAAATTATTTTTTCTCATACTTTATGCTAGAAAATTCTACTTCTAAAAATCTACTTCTACTTCTAAAACTAAAAGTACATGATGTTTATACGTTCGTGAGAACGGTGAGTGTAATTTATAGATAAAATAATTAATATTATCACTGACGTCTAGTAGATCTAGGAGTCTATTGAGTTAATTTTCAAACGGAAAACTCTGAATTAAACCAAGATTTAAGAGATTATCTATTAAATAAGATTCAACCGCATAAGTTAAATTTACTGGTATAATACCAAGTTTAGGGAGGTCGCTAGGCTAATTCATTTTTGGTAGATTAAAGTCACCAAAGACACAAGAATGTTTCTGTTAAATGATTGTGAACAAAGGAAGCTACATTATCCGTACGAGCTTTGTACATATCATAATTAGATTAAATTAAAGATCCAAAACCTACATAAAATGCTTACTTGGTATCTTAGTTTCCTGACAATTTTTTTTAAAGTTTTGTGAATTCATTAAATGCAGGAGACAATATTTCAAGTCCTTTCCATTATCTTATCATGGGGAATCTCTAATAATGGCAACTTGCCAGTTTTGGGAAGCACCAATGTTTTTGTCCAAAATGCAATACACATTTCTGCTCCCCAAACACCAAAAACTATTTTTAGTAAGAAACACATAGTGACAAATATATGCTAAAATTTGTTTCTACTTGAATTTATCTATTTTATTCCTCAATGAAAATACAAGTAAAAAAATAATTATTAGAATTCTAGTGCTTTCAATAAACATAAAACTATAAATAAAATAAATTTGAAAGCTATACTCGGACATCCAGAAAATTACCAACTAAAAGTACGACAAAATATTTGTTGATACGCATATTTTATTAAAATTGAATTGGCGAATATATTCTGCTCGTATTCAATTTATTTTATTACCAAATATCACCGCGAGCAATTTTTTTAATTATAATTTAAATGGCGGGAAATTTAATATTTAAAGTGTTTTCTACTTCTATATGTATAAAATCAAAAAAGACTTAAAGAAAAGAATTTTCACGTGATTATGCAAGCGGAAATATTGCATTTTTAGTGTGTATTTTATGTAAGGTTCTTTTTTTCTCTAGGTTTTGACTTTAAGGTGCAACTTAAAAATCTACGAAGCTCTGTCAAAAAAACAAATTATCTTAATAGAAGTCATTTGTATATAATTATTTTCTTGTTTTCACATATATATCTTAATATCTAATATTATTGTAAATAAAATTATACAAATTTACTTACCGCCTGTCACTTCACAAGCCAGCACTATATCTGTGCCCTCGTTAAAGGACTCCACATTGCTGGCCTTGTCATGCCTATTGGGACCATAAATCACAGGACGATCGGGTGGCACTGAAATGAAAGAGAAAGGAATAAAAAATATACTCAAAAACAAGTAAAAAAATATTGTCAAAGAAGAAATATAAATAGCATATTTTAAGTACAATTAAAAGCAATTAATTTGCTGGCAGGAATGCTTGTAGTGGTGGTGCATCAAACTTGGCTTTAGCTATGCCACTCGTTTCACTGGGTCCCTAGTCCAATTTCGTAAATAATTGAATTCATCTATTCAATTCATATATTCCAGGAAATGATTGCGTGAAATGCTAAACACATAAACGTAGCAGAAGTCATGTACCAAATGCTGGTATATAATTGTATTTTATTTTTGTGTGGCTGTTGAATGATAGATGTCGCTGGCAAAATATAAATTTATTTAATTAGATGCATTAAAAAAAACTTAAAAAAAAACTTAACTAATAGCGATGTTACAATATCACGGCGCACAAAAACAATTTTAGAAATTCGGCCAAACATCAAGCCATGATGTAAGCGTCAAATTATTTCTATTATTATTAATGAAAAACCGCACTGTGAATTCGAAAACCCTGAGTCTGAGGAGAATCATTCCAACCCCAATCTTTTTCCTCGGAACTGCTCACAAAAGGTCTTATTCTATACTATTCCACACTAAATTGATAAAGCTTTCATCTATTTGCATTATTTGCGCTCAGAAAAGCATTTAACACTTCACTTACAAATAGTTTGGATCACCAGATATATAGATTTGTTTGTAATTTGTGCAAAAATGTGTTAGTATAATTAATAATTCACAAATAATTTCATCAGTCACAAAAACTATTAACCTACTGCAATCCGCTGGTCATAAAAAAATACGAAACGACGCGGGAGGGGAGCCAACGCAACTTTTAAAATAGAATGCACTAAAAACCTTTTCAACAAACATACTTCACATCAGCCAACCCAATTATTCCAACAAAGTGAAGAGATTTGGTTAATTTCAGGCGGTTGGCATTTATTAAAATTTAATAAGAGTTTACCTGATGTGTCGCTTTCGACGCAAGAAGAATATGGAGGTTAACTTGAGACAATGCAAAAATTTCATGTGCATATGCTACTAATATTATAAATCTGCATAGGTCAGTACCGATCACAGAAAAATATTTAATATAAATTTATATTAAGATAGTTTAAGATTTTGGTAGGTGTTTGAACCCCAAAACACCTCCCTTGGGTGCGCCAATGAAGTAGATTATTATCCTTACAGGCACAGAAATTACGCGAAATTTAGCACACAAATAGCCTATACCCTACATTAACACATGGGCTATATTTTTAGAAAAGTTGCTACCTGCTAAAAAAGGTATAGACAATTAAATGAATAACTTACTTTACATATCGCTATGTGATGACTGGGTAGATCTGGATACGATTTTTTGAGAAAAAGGTTGCCACCTGTTTATATGCAAATTTAAATTAAAAAAAAATTACATGTTACAATTTGGGTGCCAAACTAAAAGATTGAAGAAAGCTTAATTTCAAACACATTTTTATAGAGGCTTGCCACCTGGTAAAGGTAGTTTTGGAAAACTTTATATTGAAAATGCTTTTGGAGATGGTTGCCACATACTTGAAAGAGTACACTAATTGAAACTACTTAGTAACATAAAATATCGCTTCATAAAGAAACCTAATCATGAAAATGTGCTTAAGGAGTATTGCCACCTGTTTAAAATTTTTTTGTAATTTTTAAACTCACTGAAATATACATATCTGGTTTGTTATAAAAGGAAAGCGTTTATTCGACAACATTTATAAAAAGGGTGGCCGCCTGTTGCACAGAGGGTTGCCATCTGCTTAAAATATTCAAACTAAAACAAAATTTATAAGTTAAATGAAACATTACATTATACAGGTTTGAACTGGTAAAGGTTTAGGAAAGCTTAGTTTTATGAAAATGTTGAAGGGTTGCCAGCTGTTCGAAAATTATACGAAAATTGATTATTAACATAGGCGAAATAGGGTAGTAAAATTAAACTATTATGTTTGGGATAACCTCATATTTCTAAAGGGTATTCGAATCAATAAACAACAACTTCTAAAACAACGACCACCCTAATGCACATACATACATAAAAGTATCTACATCTTGTGTGTGTTTGATGTTAGTCGATCATATTCGCATGTCGAGTGCATTGGAACGTGTTCAATGTCGTGTAGAGCGGCAAATAACAGCAAATAATACGTGACAAATTATGCTTACCGATTTGTGATTATCGTTGCGCAGTGGCAAGCTGACAAACGTGCAATGGACAAAATAACAATAACAAAAGCAACACTTGCAAGCGCAAGCAATTAGTTGCCATAAAACAACAAAAAAAAAACAACATAAAAGAAAAACATAAGCAATATATCAACAACTGTGCAACATGAGTTGTTGCACTACTGAGCCATGTATTTGACTCTTTCAGTAACTTAGAGTTTAGACTACTTGTAAGTTCCCTGTCGGAAATAAGCAAACAGTCTACAAAATTTACCAATTGAAAAAGTAGTTGGAAGTCAACTGCATGGAAGCAAATGCACGTTAAAATAATTATGTTGATCTAACTTGCGTTATTATAATTTATATATGTTGTAATCAAAATCGTACGAACCTTCGTTATCTTCTAACTTTAAATCGACGTTAAATAGACTAAAAACTAACCGAGTATTGTTTAATTTTTTTTTTGAGTCAAGTTTGGCTTGAAATCTTATAAATAAAAAGTAGCGTGTGGCGGTGTTTATGTACGAAATGGATAGACCGATTATTTATTTATATTTTGTATGGATATTTGCTTGAGAGAAAGTTGTCATCCACTTGTAACATCAAATTTAATAAAAATAAATATAATAAAACATATGTATAATTAAAGCGGTTCGCCTTGGAAAGAAGGGTCATAGCTAAGTTTTATTAAAGTTGCCACCTGTTTAATTATTCGAATTAAATTAAATTATACACGAGTTACATGAAATATTAAAAAATGGGTGTCCAACCATAAGTCTCGGCAAAAAAGTTCACAGCTAAGTTTATTAGGGTTACCACCTATGTGAGAAGTCAAATTTAATAAAATTACACAAAAGTTTTAGCAAATAGTAAAATATGCGTGCCAAATAGTTCGTTTTGCCGAGGAAAATGTTATTGGCGCATTTCGAATTAAATTATAGAAAAGGATATATGATTTGAAAATGTGAGTGTCAAAATGTTCATCACGGCGAGAATAAAGTGCATACATACCTACATTTTTTTTGACGGGTTGTGTGTGACAGAAACCGAAATGCATTTTCTGGCTACTTATGCAAAGAGGAATTAATAAAGAAATATAGGCAGGGAAAAGTCTACCGGAATTTCCTAGTATCTTTATAAAAATGGTGGCCACCGTAGCCGCGTGTGAAACGTGTGCGCGCTTCATTCGGCGGTTCCCGCGTTTAATCCTGGTCGTCCCAACTAAGATAAGAAAGTTTTTAGCGGTCGCCCACCGGCAGGCAATAGAAAAACCACCGAGTGTATTTTTGCCATGAAAAAATTTCTCACAAAAATCATTTGCCGATCGGAGTCAGCTTAAAACTTTAAGAAATTAAAATTGTCGGAGAAGTTCGACCAAACATCAAGCTATAGTGTAAGCGCCCAATTGTTATAATTATTATAAAAATTTAATTAGTTTTATTAATTATTAATTTGCGAATAAATACTAGCTAAATACTTACATATATTTGGTTTAAAACACGCAGATATAGGTATAGAAAATGAATGCCTTTTTTTAGAATTTTTTTTTTTAAAGATTTTTTGTTGAGAACATTTGCCATTTTTAATTAGTTATATTTTTATACCAAATTAAATATTTAAAACAATTCAAAAATTCTAAAACCAATATTAAAAAAATTTTATTTTGACTAGCCATAACTCAGCATGATTTTGACCAATCCCTAACAGTTAAATGTTGTTAAAAGCACATTGATTGTATTTCGAACAAAACACTTAATAGTTCAGCTATACAAAGTTGTTAATGAAGAAATACCAAAAAAAAATAACCGCCAATTCTACCTATGCAAAAAATTTTAAAAATCTGTGTTGAGCACTCTTATACCTGAATTTTTGAAAATTGTTTGCATGGAATGCAATGAAATTGAACAAGAAATCGACACTTATAATACTTTCGAGAATTGATGCTCGAAATAGTGGTGTAATTATTTGTTATATAAATATACTGAATTTTAATTTATGTATGTAATGCTTTTTAAAATTAAAATGCATTTTTGTTGTAGGCTTTACATATTTTTAATTAATTAAAAATGGACAGGTTTGAAAGTAGTTGGTAATTAAATAGTTTTAAAGCAGTTTGCAAAAAAAAAAACGGAACTTCAAATAGTCGGAAATAAAAAAAACTTAATTGCATCTGGAAAAAAACTGGTTTTGATTTTCTTTCTGTCATATTTAAAACAAGTAAAGAAGTTAAACCTTCAGCCTTGCCAAAGAATTCATACCTTTCATGAATATATAAAAATTTAATTTAATTTACTGGATTGTTAGCGTATAAAAATATTAAATTTTAAAACGCCATTTATTTTTCTCATACAAAATGAAATATATTAAAATAAAATAAAGTAACTACGATAAAATAAATTTAATTTTTCTAGACAAGTCTAAAAATTAAGATACATATGGAAATGCGTGTATTTTAAGCGTTAGAACTGAAAAAATATACCGTCATGCTCACTGTAAAAGGTTTCATATATTTTTGCCGTATAGAGTCTATCAGGAAAACGCGTCAATAACCAATCAATCGCAGTTCGATGTTTTGTAGCAGATACATGTTTAAGCAATAAATTTAGCCCAAGTTGGCTATAAATGTTAAAGTCTCCAACCAGAACCTATTTATGGTGAGTTTATTGATTTTCTCAGTAGAGGTAAGATGTGATAAATAAATGGCGTACACATTTTCACGGTGTTTACTGTCTTAATATAGGAATTTTAAAGTAGAACCTCATATCTGAACGATCAGTGTGGGAGCCATAAGTTATAGAAACCCAATCTTGATGATTTTCATTGTATACTTTTTTTAATTATAGGTGAAAGGAGTGCCAAATTCCACGATCTTAGCTGCTTGAGTGAAGGAGGTTTAACGCAGAACCTCATATCGTATGAAAAATCAGTTGTATGGGAGCTATGTATAAGTTATGGTAGTCCAATATTGATGATTTTTGTTGTGTACTCTTAATCAATGATAGACGGAAGGATCAGTTGATCGATAAGTATAAAGTGTATAGTAATAATATGGCAAAGAATTGCCAAATTTCAAGTTCTTAGTTGCTTTGAGTAGTTGCGGAGTTATAGAATGTCCGGCCTGGTCAGTACCAACACAAATAATTAATAGAAATACATTTGCCGACCAAAATTCATTTAGATATTTCTAAAACTGAGGAACTAGTTTGAAACAGAAAGGCGGACAGACAGAAATGCATGGGTTAATCGAATCAGCTCGTGGTCCTGATAATTTTAGTATAATTGGGTATGGGTCTATATATCTCTTCTTTTTCTTATACTTATAAACATCGAACCAAAGTCATAATGCCATTTCATCTTCATGAAAGTTATAAAAGGTTGATATCAAACAAACAAAGTCAAATAATTGACTTGCTCCTAGGGCATCGTCATGTTAATAAAGTTAGCTACTTAGAAGAAAGAAGAAAGAACTCTAACCATTTGTAGTGGGTAAAATAGTAGTTTTTAAGTTGCTTTTAAAGTAATTCCATTTCCGACAGGGCTTAAATATACTTATGTACTTATATTTATATATAGATATGCACCAATGTTAGCTTATGCCAAGGTGCAACCAGTTTAGCCGTATTAAAAACCATAACATATTGCTACTTATCGCTATTGGTTTGCTCCCTATTGCTGCGACTTTGGTTTGTGGCATGGAAAGTGGTTGTTTACAAAAAATACTTTTGTATTACACAAAAACAAAAAAAAAAACAAAAAATACCAAAATCATTTTGCATTACACACTCCAGCAAGCTTTGTACGTACTACTTACATTGGTAATTCCAAGCAAACCCACAACACGCACACACTTACTACTTGAGAACTTATAAATAGCGGTTGGCGCATTGAACTGGTCAAAAATACAATGTAAACAAAATAACTAAATTGCTGTCACGCAGCATTTTCTGCACATTGAACTTTGCATGTTGTGGCACATTTTTACTTAAGCACTAAATTAATAGCGGCAACATGCAATTGTAAGCCACAAAAGCTCACGCTTACTAGAGCTGAACGACGGAGGATTATGAAGTAAAGTCGGGTCGAGTGAACTATTGCTGATTTGCATACATATCTACTATCATATATACATTACATCTATATGTTAGTATATTTTTATCCAAGCAGGCACTATCGTACACTATTTGGCCTAAAATTGGTAGCATATCGTGAAATTAAGGCAATATTAATACATGTGCATATTTTAAATATCGCCTATGTTTGGTGTGGCAGTCTGTCTTGACTCGCCTACCGAAACTTATACCATGTCCACAATGGCAATGAAAACAAGTTGTTTTCAGAAGTTGTTTTCAATATTAAACCACCGTCCAGACATCATTCCTTTTTACTTACTGGGTTTCGACGACATTTCCCTATTTGTTTAGCTTTTTACTCTCAGGCAATTTGGTAACCTAAATGCCCCGTTCTATGTAGACCAAATAGTTGTGTTCTTTATAAATTTTTAAGTTTTTCTCCACCCCGATTTTATTTTATTTATTTTTCTTTTTCTTAAACTAGTGACGGCAAGTTATTGATTCTGTTTGGCAACGAGTTATCGAACACAGAGTTGCTTACAAAAACAAAAAGAATAGAAAATTTTGATATTTTTTAGATTATAATGATTGCTCTCGTAATAAAATTTGTCAGTTTTTGCAGAACGAAAACATGTACTTTTAACTTGTTTTCACAGGATATCACAAACCTTTTAGATTTGAGCATTGCTAAAACATTAACTTAATATGTAATACCTATTCTTTATTTTTCAAATTTTGAGGTATAGAAATTCTGTGGATTATCGACATAAATTGGGCGAAATGATAGTTGGCGGTTATTCCGGGTGCTAAATTTTTCCAAAGTTTTGCACAGACCGAAAATAATTGATAGATACAAATCGCAAGGTCTTGGCTATTCGGCGAGTGTATAAAAACCATCCAACTAAGTGCAGACGGGCCGCCAATGACGTCTGTGGCATGACACTGTCATAATTGAACACAAAACTCTTTCTGTTGCTCAATTCTGTTTGGGCAAATTAAAGTTTAACATTACGTTCTATTAAAACATTCTCACTGTACGCCAATTAAAATCTGATTGGTTGGTTGCAGTGGCGAGTAAAGAACACTAATTTCCACTATTAGGGTAACAACAAATTTAGAATAACCGCTTGCATCGCCCCAGCCCGTGGAGTTTAGGAACCTAAACAAATCATCTAAATCCACGTTACCCAACTCTTCTAGGTTTCCAAAAAGTGATTTGCCTAGAAATCTCTCTCTAGTTCTGCAAATACCTGCACAGCCTCAGAGGAGATATTCTAACGTTTCTTCCGCACCTGGTGAGCTACAGCTGCGGTAGTAGGCGTTGTGTTCCAATGCCATTCCCGTTAGACTGGATACGTCCTTCCGATTTATTTCAAAGGGAGGTGACGCTGTGCCGACGAGTTAAGTTTGCAACGTATTCTCTGCACCGATTCACCAGACTAAGTAGATATACACATTCCGTAGCTGAGAGCCCGGATCGCTGCATGGTTATCTTAAAAATAGCGATACTAAATCCACGCAAATACCAAATAGTATAAAAAAATATATAATCCAATCTTTCCTTTGTTTTTGAATTTCCAGATCGCTGATAGACGGCAGTATTGGTCCGTGGCCAAACGCATACTCTTTTCAGAGCCCAGAGGGAATTTAGCTTTAGGGCACTCTGAGAAGCAGACCAATTAAGGTCTCAATCGGCATTTCCCTATCGTACCTTTCACAATTGGGTACTTATTGGGAGACGGAGATTGAACATATCCTACCTAAATAACAAGCTTGATATACGTAGTAAAGACAATATTTACGGGCGTGTGGCCTTAAGGTGTGGTCACAAAAAGCCAGTATACTAGGGACACCATATCGTAGTATCGGAAGGTATCAATATGGTACTCATTCGTAGTGTCGCTCTAAAAAAATAGCAAGAAGCTTTAAATATCGAAATAAAAAGAGTCGATACCCAAAATATCAATACCAAATTAAAAATAAAGTTCAGTCATAATTTCTTATGAAACAATTAGGGTATTCATCTAAAATTATAAACTGCTGATAATAATATAAACCTATATAAATAAACCGGGTTTCTATACAAATTTGTATATATTTACACGATACGTTTAGATGAATCCCCGTAATATCTGGTTACCATTTGCGTTGGTTTTTATTAGACATTTTTTTATAACGATTCGTGCCCTTCCAATACACTAAAATCCCAATTTTTATATACTTCGATTTGACGCCAATACCAAATTATGAAATTCCAATATATTGCCATTGCGCATCGTAGTTCGTCGATACTGCATTTCAAGTATTCGGTACCAAAACATAATGTTTGAAAATAATCGAGTAAAGAATTAAGGTAACAAATGACAAAAGTATCGATATGGTTTCGTATCGTATCGAAATTCGTGAAATTCCTCTCCACATTTTTATGCAGACGGCAGCGGCCACAATTGAAACTCTATATATCTGAATGATTTTTCTAAATAAGAAGTTTGAATAGAGAGTCTGGGATAAATACAATGGTTGGCCATTTTTGCGGCATTAGCTGTTCTTTCTTAAAGTTAATAATTACTGAGTGGGCAGATTCAGAGCGAAGTAAGTACTGGAGAACAATTAAGAGTCTCGCAGTCCATATTTTTCAACAAACATTTTACTAGAAGAGGCGATGTTTCTCTTGGTTGCTCCGAAGGACATAGGTTTCAGAGAAATTGTATGGCGTTTCGTTTTCTGTGTCAAGAATTTTGCTCAATTCCAACACACTAGAACAGAATTGTATCCGATCCTTGTATCAATTAGGGCAAGATCGTCTCTTAAAGGAACAATGGGAGCGATTCAACTTCTTTCTAGTCTACGTTCCTTGGTTGCTATGACTTTTTGCAAGCTATTTAACTGGTCAAAATCTCCTGAGTTTTCACATACATAGGCTGGGTCTACAAAGATATAATGCTGGCTCAAGAATGATTATGATTTACCAGAGAAATAGTGAGTTAGGTAGTTCAATTTTAGCGTAGTCAAATAGCCAAATAGTTGCCTATTAAGGGCCTTATAGGGTTCGTCAAAAAAGCTGACGTCATCCTGGGAAATCAGGGTAAAGCAATACATGCAGGAGGGATGGACTCTATCACCATTTTATTAAAAAATTGAAATTTCTAAAATCCCACCGAAATCAATAATTGAACAATATCAGTGAAAAATTAGTTTCCGAATTACTTAAAAATCAACTATGATAGTAAAACTGTATTTATATGACAAATCTGATCAAAGGCCGAAAAAACATAAATATTTAAATTTTTTCGGATCAAAAAATCATTGGCAAACATTCATTCAAAACAAAACTCGAATATATCGATCATGGCCTTATGTCTGATCTTATTTTTTATTTAAAAATTATTTTCTTTTAAATCATTGCATTATCGTTTTTTGTGCCTTTTATTGTTTCCATCAAAAATAATCGATATTTTTGTTTTTTTATTTTTTTCAATCAAGTTTGATCGTTACTTTTTATATATCATTTTTTCGATAAAAAATAATCGGTGATCTTGGATTTAAATTTTTCCAGTCACATTTGAACGATATTTTCTTACCGCTTCGATTCTTGTATCCTTGTATTTACAATATAATATGTTTCATGATCGAGAGAAATTATCAACAAATATCGGCCAATTGTGATCAAGAATACCGAATATTTTTGATCGAAATAGAAGTAAAAAAAATATCGTTCAAACATGGTCGGAAAGATAAGAATCCAAAAATAGCGATCATTTCTGATCGAAGATATAAAAACCATAATATTACAATTAAAACATGATTTTTATAACCGTCACATTCCCTGGTTTTAACGTATTCTCTCACTTTTCTGTTTTCCATAAATTACTATTAAATTGCTCTAATTAGATCTACATGAGTAGCTGGAAGGAAAAAAGCAAATAGATCTATAAGAATTTCATTTTGAAGTAGGTCACAGGAGAAAAAATCGATGCGAGGCACTTTTGTATGCTGGCGAAAAACTTTTTAATTATGTGCACTTTAAAACAGCAAATGCTTAAATTTCGTTCAAACGAGAGCGTTAAATTCTTAAGGAATGTCCGACTTTTTAAGAGCAAATAAATGGAAAATTTAATTTTGCGATGAAAATTAAGAAATAAAACCTCACACGGCAGTAAATCTCCGCCCATCGACAGTTGGTGCACGAAAACCGTACAGTTGATGACTTGGGCGGGAAGTAAACTATGAGTGCTTTGTTTATTCCACAGCACTCAACTGCACGAAATGCTAACAAAGTACTGAAAATTGCATAAAACGCTTAAAGCAGCAAATGAATGCCACAAGTACGACTGCAGTCGGCAAATGATACTCCCTACAAATTTATGACCGAACATTCATGCAACATCAACGCTACCATGAAATTGGCCAAGCCAGGCAATGGATAGACAATTGCAACAACACACCCTCTGCATTGACTTAATGCGTTATGCTACCGTTGTGTCATAATTGCTATGGTTTTTGGTATTGTTATATGCATATTCTGTGCATGTATGTGTGCTTTTAGGTATGAATGTGTACGTGTATTTTCTCATTTTCTTTTTACAATTTCGAGCATGCAACAATGCCGCTGTGGGGCTGGTCATACGCAAATGAGCGTCCGTGCGCTGAAAATCTGCGCGCCTAATGACTATAAAATGAATACCACACCCACACACACGCAAAAAAAACCCACACATGCATATAGTTATATGTATGTAAATATATATAAACAAACTTTTATACTTGCAGATAGCAACAGCAGGACAATGTATGATGGACCGAAAAGGAAACGGAAGCACACTCATACATACTAACACGTTTTTGTTTTGAATCGTAGGATCAAGCCAGTTATGTATCTGATAGTTGATTGCAGAGCTTGTATGAGTGTATGCGTATGCGTGGAAAAAAAATTTATTTGTAAACAGAGCAAATCGATTTGCGCAACCCTTGAATGCTTTCTGCCATTATTTTGTCATTTGTGCTCAGTATTCGCATGTACAAATTTACACAAGCTTACAGTTAATCACTCAAACTATAGCTATACAAATTTTCATTCGTATTCATATATTGTTACTACATTAATTTACATAATACATTATTGATTACTTACCAATGACAGTGAGATTGATTTTCAGATTTCGTGTCGGTGAATTGCGAAAATCCACGCGACATCGGTAAACGCCCTCATCTTCGATGCGTACATTATCGATTTTCAGTTGAGCTGGATGGGACGTACTGCTGAAGTAGGCGCGTGTTCCGAATGCCAATGGTGAGGACCATAGCCGCGCCTGTCCAAATTGGCGCCCACGTACGTCGAAGCTGTGGAAGTAGTAGAGAGAGGGTGAGGCAAAAAATACATTTACATTTTAGAAAAGTAAGCATTTTTTTCACTTGACGTGTCTTATTAAGCATTTCAGAGTTTTTCTTGAATCCTTCTGCCTTTGAAACATCAAAGTGTTTTTTACAAAAGACGCGACAAATGGAAATATATTAGGGTGGTCCAAAAAAAAAGGTAAAGACGTATTTTTTTGTTATCAACCAATAGAATTTTTCTACATGGAAAAAAAGCCGAATTTAATTACATTTAGAACGCTCATGGTTTTCTAAGTTTTTTAAAGGAAAAAAGGTATCGTTAAATTAGCACAAACTGCTCAAAAACCAATCCCTTTCAAACTCAAACTCTGTTTTTAGGGACTTTAAAGAAAAATACCCCATTTTTTTTTAAATTAACCCTTCGGAGGTGTGGTGGGGTATGTCATACCCCAGCACATGTATTTCCTTAAATATATATATGTTTTTGTTTAAGGAATACGTTATCGCTCCCAATAGCTTTCATTAACATTCAAATACAGGAGATCTGCCGCGTTTTACATACCCCAGATATTTCTGTTCCATGGGACAGCCTTTCAAAGTGGGCTGGGGTATCATATTCGATCGCCATAACTTTTTATGTAATTAATGCATTACAGTGAATTTTCTTTCCTTTAAATAAATGTTATTTTTACTTTTGAAATGTAAAAACAGTTTTGAAATTGTTTAAATACAAAAAAAATTATGTTTCAGAAAACTGGAACCTCACTTTTTGGAATAATTTATATTGTCTTTTTTTTATGGCTATAATATTGAATACGAAGGAAAAATTGTTATGTTTTCAAATTAACACTTTTTAAAAATTAGTTAAAGAATAATAAATCACCACAAAATATTGCTATTATTGGAATTTGGTATTTATTTGAAATTGATAGGCATGGGGTATGTCATACCCCACCACACCACTCAAGGAACTTTTAGTCACCACACCAACGAAGGGTTAACCCCAAAAAAGTGCCAAAACGGACCCATGAAATGTGCCTAAACAAGTAAAGTACCGAATCTTAAATACCCGACAAACATTTTTATTTCAAAAAATAGTACTTTTTATGCTATAATTCCACTTATACTTTTAAAACTTAAATGATTTTTATTTATTTAAATATAAACTAAAACAACAGACTACGCTCTTAACGTACGCATTTCTTCCTCTAAGTAACCGTTCGTGGATCTTAAAATCGATAGGTGATTTCTGATTTATGGGTAGATTTCGACCCATATTGAAATTTCATATCTTTTGTACGAAAAAATATAAAGGCAGTGAATTATTCACATTCGTCTTGTTGTTCGATTTAAACTTTTTTATTGAGCCTATTTCATTTTAATATTAAATTTTGGGTAGAGTTCTGCCTAAACGTCAACGAACGTTTAAATTCTTCGTACCGCAATTGAACGCATCTGTGCGTGTTTTTTTTTTCATGGATTCTATAATTTTTGGACATTTTGCTCAATGAGTTTGTACCAAATTCGATAGAGTTTGATATCGAAGTTTCGGAGATATAAATATAACCTCTAAAGTGGCCGGAGACATGCAGATTTTCTGAAAAAAGTTTACCAGTTATCCAACACGATTCTAAAAATAAAATTTAAGCAAATTTTTTATACAGTTACTAAAATATCGCATTCACAAAACACCGTCATGTGGGCGTTGTTATAATATCACTTGCAATACCAACCTACCAACCTACTGTCGATCAATTTCTCCTTTCATTCTGAACATTTTTGTATATACATTTTTGTATATATGGCTATATCCAGCTCCGTTGCTTTATTTTCTTACAAACGACCGTTTTTAGGTGAACTAGGGCACTCGGGTATGAAAATGGTTAAATAACAAATTGGGCATTATTCTTTGAAAAATATTGACTTACAAAGATTCTATAAAATCCTTGGGTCAATCCCATATAAAATACACAAAAATCTTAAACCGTTTGAATGGTTGTTTTATTTAAAAAGAACGGGTCATTGCTTTTGTGGATATGGGACAATTTTAAAATTTTCGGGCCACCCTAACTTATACATACATAGGTAGCAAAGATTCTACTTACTTGTAAATCGGCTCGCCATCGCCCTCACGAAACCACAGCACCATATAAACCGCATCGTCCCGTTCCATGGGTGAAATATCACAAGGCAGCATCGCTTGTCGCCCCAGCACACCTTGCACTGACGTCAGAGGTACTGCAAAGGAAACAAAAAAAAAAAGAGTGGAAATGTATTAGATTTAAAATGAAGCAAAATTATTAAAGTAAGTATATGGGCATATTATTATAAATGGTTTAAATAAACTAATAACCAGACTTTTTATGAAAACTAGCTCCAATATTTGAAAAAAATAAATTTTTTAGATAATTTCTTGTGCAGAAATTATATTCAGATTCGAAATCAAGACTAAATCTGATCCGAAGGCCTTCTGAAGATTAGTGAAGTAAACAAAAATCATGTTATTCAGTTCCATCCTCAGTCACCTTCAATGAAAAGTCTGCGTGTTCTCCACTTGATACTGCTAATCAATTTGTTGACTTTTTTCAATACAACTTCATCTCGTTGGATTTTTCTAGCGATAATCCAGCATTTAATCCAAACTCCACACTCAGCCTTAGTTTGTTTGTCCTCACTTTTGGTGATATAATAAAAGGATTATCGAACCTCAAAAACTAATCGCAAACGTATTTTGATGGTCTCTCGGTGATTTTATTGAAAAGCTGTCCGGCTCTACTACTACCGTTGAAAATAATCTTTAACAAATTTTTGACTTCATTAACTCTTGTATTTTAGCAATTGTAGACCTATTTTGAAACTCACTAATGTAGCTAAGCTCTTTTAATGCGTCATCAGTGATAAAATTTATTTCTCTGTTAAAAGTTTGAGTTGACAAAATCGAAATGGGTTTGAATCGGGTAGCTCCACAGTTACAAATCTGGTAGTCTTTAGTGAGTATTGTATCTCAACATTTTCTGCTGGGTGGCAAGTTGTTTGCGCTTACACTGGTTTTTCGAAAGCCCTCGACAAAGTTTCGCACAAGATATTGATAGACAAACTCGCATGACTTGGTTACCATTTAACATTTCTACAATAGCGCTGAAGTCATATTTATATCGAAGGCGGTTTGTTGTAAATGTGGACGATGCACAATCAGTGCCTTTTTTCGCTACTTCTGGCATTCTACAGGGTAGCATTCTAGGTCCCTTGATTTTTGTATTATTTATAAACGACATCGGTACTTGGGTTTTTTTGTGTGCTAATTTCTTTTATATTCGGATGACTTGAAGATTCACTCAGTTGATTCAATCGAACTCCGCTGATAGGATAAAACTCAAATCCTAACTATATTTTTATTTAATTGGCGCTATAATCACTTAAGCGATTTTGGCTAAACTTCTCCTACTATTTGTTGTGTGCGTCTTGATCTTGTAACACAAACCTAGGGACCTTCTGTTTTACGCCGACTCCGAACGGCGAAATGTTTTTTGTGAGAAGTTTTTTCATGGCAGAACAACAATTTAAAATCATTATTTTTTGCATTATGGAAGGATAATATGACAGTCCGTAGCTTTTTGGTGGAATAAATTTAAAACTTTAAAACGAATTCAACCAGATTGCAACTACTAACGACCTTGATTTCTCTCTACGTAAATCAATGTTTACTAATATTATTAATTTGATGCCTAGCTTAAGTTTGATTGTTAAATAGTATGTAAGAAATTGTTGTTTCATTGGCTGATAAATAATGAAATATGTACATATTTTAGAAAAAGAGGAATATCGTCTTTAGCCCTTTTCTCGTAGCATTTGAGATACAAAATCTTTGTACTTGCATACATAAAGACCGTAAGTTTAAAAAAAAGAAAATGAACACGTTACAACCAGAAGTGATTCCACATTTTTTGCTCGGTAGGTGCGTACGCCTAAATTTATACCTTCGTGTCTATACGATGCGTTCCTATACCACTAACTTGCGAGCAGGATACCGTTATAGTTACGTACACTTATCAAGTGGTATGCTTAAGGATTCCATGACTAATTTGTTGTATTAGATACACTTTTACTTGTATGTGGGCTTGCAAAATGAGATCAGTAAACAGTTTACAACAACCGCAAAATAAGGTGTGGTAACATGCATGAAAATTTGTTTGACCAAAATGAAAGCTTAAAAATATTAAGCGAAGCATATTGAAAACATGTGGCAGCCACATAATTTAAAAATATTTTGTTTTTTTTTCACACCAACTAAAGGTTTCAGGCATTCCCCTTGATAATACATCACAATTTCATAAAACACAGAAATTGACATGCAACATCTTGCAGACCTCGAAGCCGGAGATAAGCGAACTTAGCAAATTTACCCAAAGATATGGCAATGCAGCGTGTGGGCTAAAAAGAGCGAAGACAAAGAGATTGTGGCCGTTGATTTAAGATTTTTCTTTTCAATCTTTCACCCTCATTTTAACTACAAACCCAACTGCTGTTTTTGTTTTTTCTTCGTTTTTTGCTGACATCCATCAGCTCGCTGGGTTGTCTTTTTTTTTTTTGGTAGTGGCAGCTAAGGTATGTAATTATCTGTTTGTGGCAGAAGTTGCGAACATGCAAAATTCAACGAATAAATGCTATGCCGCTGCTGCCATTGGCTTTTAACCAGCAATAGGAAGTACCCAGCTATTGGACAATTCACACTCGCTCGGCTCAACAAAGGCCAGTATGTTTGTAAGCAGCTTCACTTCCATTCCAGCGCTGTTGGCCGGCAGTGGCATTTAAGTGGAAGAAGATGAGTAAATTAAGATAAATTACTACTTTTGCACTGACAGCCGTGGCGTGTATCCGCTGTTGCGCTGCCCCTTTGCTATCTAGGATATAACATTCATTCATACACACGCTCGTACAAAATACGTATTGAAAAAACTCATCTCGAGCTATCTCAACAAGATTAGTTGCTGAAAAATGAACCAAATTGATTGGCGCTTACGACTAAAACTGCTACACGCAAACACCTCCAACTGTCTGCATATGTATTTAGATTTGTATGTATTCGTAAGGCTGTCTGCTTACAGTGTTGTGTGTGTGTGTGTGTGTGTGTGTGTGCGCGCGTGTTTGTCTTTTAATGGTGGCATCGTAAAATATTGCACCGCCCAATGCGCTCCGCAAGTGATTAAGCTGAAAACAATGAAGTGAATTATGTTGACGTTCGTGGAATTGCAGTTGATCAAATTAGTTCGTTTTGGTATGAGAATACTGGCATTAAGAGAAATGGTAGTTTTTCTTACATAAAAGAGATTGCTGTAGTTGCCAATAAACTGGTTGATTTTATTTTTATGTGCAGTCATTCTTCTTATAATGGCTGCTATACCGGAATCGAGGTTCAGGGAAATGTATGGGGGAATGGGAGTGAAAACTTTGTTTTTCTATATATTACGTTTTTTTTTTTGGCAAACACAGTGAATGGTAACGTTTTTCCCGCCAGCTCAATAACTGAAAATGCGATCCAAATTATATTTGTTCAAGAGTCGATATTTTTACTACTTCATTACTCTTTGAATGGAAAGTTTCTTCAAGAGATGAAATAAACAGAACAGTTGAAAAAATTATGTGTATTATTATAAGAAATCAAATAATAAGTAAGTCCACTGAGCATAAAGTTGTTTTAAGAATGCACGCTGCTGATTGCGTAAGCTGATTTGTTTTGTTTCACAGCAGTTTGTGAGCAATAAATACTTAAACTCGAAATCAAAATCTGTCATCCAAATAGTTACTAGAAAACATTGGCCCATTTTTGGCTAACTTAATTTTAAAAAAAAACGTTAAAAAATATTCACGATAGTCCTACAATTTTAAGATTTTGGTTGGAGTTTGAATCAACCAAAACCACGTTCGGGTGAAACCGAGCTTTAAACATCCAGCGCATATTATTTATTTAAATACAAAGAAACAAAAATAAGTGTGATTTTGATGTACCACGTTCCTTTTTCGGATACTAAATCTTTTTCACATTTCTCTTCATATTAAAATTCGTAGTACCAAATTTGCTAAATGGTTTGGTAAAATATCGAATATTAAAATTTTGAAGTAACACTTCTTTAACGGCATGAGAGTGAGTTTTTACATCCCGTAACGAAAGTCACTTCGATATTACTAATTTCTACTACTGCTTTTACTAATGCTACTACTAATTACTACTACTATTTTTACTAATAGTATCAATAGTTACTACTACTATTTTTTCCAATTTCTTCTACTACTACTATTTTAATTAATATTGCTGCTAATTTTTACAGCTATTTTTACTTATTTCTACTACTAATCAATTTTACTAGTTATACTAATTTCTTCTACTATTTTTTACTAACGCTACTACTAATTTCTACTACTAATTTTACTGACGCTTGAGTGACAGATTTTAGCCAATTATATATTATAAGTAGTTACTGAAATTCAGCATATTTTCTATTTTTGTAACTTATCGTTAAATGAGAATGTACTCATTGTTCTTGTCGAATTTTTCTAATTTTCAAAATTACGCTTATTAACGTGAAGTTCGAAGTGCGAAGTGCCTACCAAATTTAATAGAGTTTGATAAAGTAGTTCCAGCGATATATCTTTAAATGGGCTTGTGGTGCGCTTATTTCCAATTAGTATTTGATTCCACGCAACGGGTGTTTTTTTAGACTGATAGAACTTTCGACGGGGAAAGCTGTCACTTGACAGCTGGTAAATGGCATTTTGTTTTGACATTTCTCTTCAGTAAGCATTGACAAATTATCATGGAAAGAATGAAGCAGCAACAACGTTTACAAATTGTGGAAATTTACTTTAAAAATCAGTGTTCTATTCGCCAAACTTATAGAGCACTTCGTGAGTTTTATGGTCCATATTATCGAGCATCAGAGCAGCTTATTCGTCGAACTGTTGATAAATTTCGAACAACATTTACTCTACTCGATGAAAAACCAACCACAAGACAAAGAACTGTAGGTACAGAAGAAAATATTGGTGCTGTAAATGATAGTGTTGGAGAAGATCCGAATTTTTCTATTCGCCGCCGTGCTCAACAAGTTGGACTTTTTCCATTGGTTCAAAATTGGACTGACCGCATCCGATTCACCAAAGTTAGTCGTGGCGGACATATGCTAGAAATCGTTTTTAAATATAAATGTCATGAAAATATCTTTCAAATAAAAAAATTGGCATCAGGCTTAATTTTTAATATGTTTTATTTCAATTTAAAGTCTAAAAAACACCCTTTATTTTCCCAGTATATTTAATTAATGCAGACAATCGATTAAAACTCCGAAATGTACAAAACTCATGGATTTTATATCGTATACGAATAAAGGAAGCAATTCGGTTTCGGAAGAGAATCAATTGGGCATTAACCGAGCCCAGGGCAAAGATACGTATCGAAAACAGACGGCTAAATACTTGCGAATTATATTTCTTTACTAATTTAAATCCGGAAGAAATTTAACGCAAGTAAAGTGAAGTCAGTTGTGTTGGAACATTTTGACGGCAAAATTCGAGGGTGTACAAATAATAGTAAATCGTACTCCAATAAAGGAAGATTATATTGAAAAATTATAATAGTGATTTGAGATTTCTTATGCATGCTCATTCAGATCATATGTGTGTGTGTGTGCTGATATAAAAGAGAGCCTGTTTGATAAATTTAATAGCACATATGAAATCACACATATGTACGAAAAAACTCAATAATACATATGAGTAAATTTCAGTAAAATTTTGCAGGTTTCTGTTCACTTTGAATCAGCTTAAATTTGCTTTTGTATCTCATGTATTACCCTATAAAAGTCTATGTCAGAATACAAAAGGGATATGTCTACATATGGAGCATAAATTGAATTGTATTTGATAAAATTGTAAACCAAAAACCACACATAACAAATGCGGACCTTTGTAAGTACGAGAAATAACCTAATAATAAGGCAATGGACAAATCTTCAATGAAAGGTACAAGTAAAAAAAAATACCAGCATACACAATACACAAAAGAAATAAAAGTACATTGAAGGTGCGCAAATTGTCGTAGCTAGCATTTTCATTTTTCGATAACAAGATTTTTGTTCTCCCATTACATTTTAAAATCTGGAATATCAAATTGAGGCTGATTGGTCGGAATTAAATGAACCCGTAAATGCCTTGCAATCAAAATTCGAATCAATCTTAAATTTTTTCACATTGGCTCGACCACATCTAGCGAGCATACGGAGAATGTAGGTATGTAACTATGTAGGTGCCTAGAAGTATACTGATTTCTTGCCATACGGCTACAGCTCTTTGTGTTGTCTTGAAAATAGCATTGCATAACAGTCGAGATATTAATCTGATATTATACAATCAATAAATGACCCAAACACATCATCGACCTAACAACTTTAGCAGCAGCGGCGGGGGAGTTCCGATAACGCAAGTAAAAGAAGTGGCAGATGTTGGCAAAATGCTGGCAAAGGTTCTACCAGCCGTCTTTGCGACTTCATTTCCTGTTTTGCTATCAACACGCTGTCGCATATTTGGGTTATTTAGGTGGAAAGTAGTTTTACATATATTACATATATTCAGAAATATAAGTGAATAGATACATTAGGGTGGGTCATTCCTCATACAAAAGAAAATCGATACAGATTTTACATCGGAACTATACAAATATATTTACACACATGAACAAAAAATATCTTTTTGCAAAGCATTAGAGGTTTTAAATAATAAGAAGTATTTTCTTGTTAATATTTAAAAAAAAATCAACTCAGGTCATGAAGTAATTAAAGCTCAAAGGCTATGCATTAATAATTGAAAAAAATTTCTGATATTATTTTTGGTGAAAAAACTTCATTTTTGGAGGAATTCTCTAATCGAGCCAGCTTCCACATATCTTAATAATTTTTTTTTGGCAGAATGTTTGAAAAAAAATTCTGACTTCTTTTTTTGTGAAAAAACTTCATTTTTGGAGGTATCTCTAATCGAGCCAGCTTCCACAAATCTTAATAATTTTTTTTTGACAGAATGTTTGAAAAAAAATTCTGACTTCATTTTTTGTGAAAAAACTTCATTTTTGAAGGTATTCTCTAATCGAGCCAGCTCCCACAAATCTTAATAATTTTTTTTTTGGCAGAAGCCTTAAACCATAATTATCCTAAACTCCATTTTTACCCTAAATGTTTCACTTTTCCCTTTCCCTTAAAGCAAATTTCGCCCGGAATTCTTTCACTTTCCAACATGCTTTTCGCTTATTAGCCATACTAATTTCTGGCGAAAAGAGTAGCCATTTTTATGAAATTTTTTCATTTAATATTGAAAGGCGAAAAAACATTTATAAAATTACAATAAAAATAAACTGAATTTACGTTGACTCTAGAAGTAAAACGATAAATAAACATCAAGGTGATATCCTTTTAAGTTGGAGGCAGGAAAACCGGATGTTGCCAGCATATTTGTGAGGGAGAACAGAGTTTTGGAAGCAGCTGACATTGAATCTAAATTGAGCGGGACCAACTTCAAAGTTTTTACCAACACCATTTTGATAGCCACCTTCCACCTACCACTATTTTTACTAACGCTACTACTCATTTCTACCACCTATTTTTACTAAATTCTACCACTATTTTTGTTAATGCTACTACTCATTTCTGCCACTATTTTTTTACGAATTTCTACCACTATTTTTAGTACAGCTGCTACTAATTTCTGCCACTATTTTGTTACATTTTCAATAAATTCTACCACTATTTTCACTAATGCTACTACTTACATATTTCTACCACTATTTCTCCTTTTTTAATTACACAGAAGTTCTACTTTTGGTTCGCGCACTTAGATGCACGCGTGTTTTTTTTTTTTTGGATTTGATTTAACCCTTCGTTGGTGTGGTGACTAAAAGTTCCTTGAGTGGTGTGGTGGGGTATGACATACCCCATGCCTATCAATTTCAAATAAATACCAAATTCCAATAATAGCAATATTTTGTGGTGATTTATTATTCTTTAACTAATTTTTAAAAAGTGTTAATTTGAAAACATAACAATTTTCCTTCGTATTCAATATTATAGCCATAAAAAAAAGACAATATAAATTATTCCAAAAAGTGAGGTTCCAGTTTTCTGAAACATAATTTTTTTTGTATTTAAACTATTTCAAAACTGTTTTAACATTTCAAAAGTAAAAATAACATTTATTTAAAGGAAAGAAAATTCACTGTAATGCATTAATTACATAAAAAGTTATGGCGATCGAATATGATACCCCAGCCCACTTTGAAAGGCTGTCCCATGGAACAGAAATATCTGGGGTATGTAAAACGTGGCAGATCTCCTGTATTTGAATGTTAATGAAAGCTATTGGGAGCGATAACGTATTCCTTAAACAAAAACATATATATATTTAAGGAAATACATGTGCTGGGGTATGACATACCCCACCACACCTCCGAAGGGTTAAACAACAGGAACCTAAATGTTTGAATCAATTTTTTGCTGAATTTCACAATCCGTAAATAAAACTCAGAGTTGTAATTTCAATGTTCGAATTTTAGCAACAGTTTCGAAGTGGAATTTTTCGGGCGAAACTCATAATAAGCCCATTTACTTCGGGCAAACGAAAAAATTTACAGACGATGTTTTTCGGGTGGAACTCAGAGTACGGCTTAATATTTCAACATAAAAATCCGATGGAAATCAACAAATTTTTTTTGGTGAGGCACCCTAATGTACATACATATGTAGCTTAATGGCTTTGTAAGCACTTGTGCATTTATAAAAGTATGTAAATGTTTTTGTATTACTGCTTTGGGTCGCCCTTCCTTTTGTATTACAATACAACCGATTTCAATAATCGCAATGGCTGTTGCCACTTTTGGGCCTGCTGTAGGTGAACAATATTTGCGGTTTTTGGTGTTAAACTTTTGAAAATGCACAGGTTTAAGGCATTCATGAAATTGTTAAGCCAGAGAAATAGCAAAATGCCACTTTCTGAGCCATAGTGCTCAATGAAAGGCAGCATTTTGTAAGGCGCCTCCAGACGTTTTCATGGGTGATAAAATCACATGGAGCATATAAATCAATTTTTATGGTCGCTTCAACTTACTTAAATGTGCTACGGACATAGATTATATATGTATGTATGTATGTATACATTTATGTGCATATACCTTCACACTAGTGTACACAATGTTGGTTGATTTGAAGCCGCATACACTGGAGTCTGGAAATTTACGCGTAAATAGATATACTAAAATAAAAGCTGCTGTTGTTGCTTTCATCTGACTTACTTATGTAGATACAAAGAGCATTGTATGTTGCTACATATTACCGTCGTTTTGCACTTCATATTGTCGCCTTGCTTGTCGTCTCCGACAAGCCTTGTATCGTTGTGGCTTGTCGACTTTGTCCGCTTGCGCAACAAACATTAAAATCGACCGGGCCGGCTGGCTCAGTAGCTGGCACTGGCAATGAACTAACTTCGATCTAAGTAAGCTGTATTGCTTGAACCGTCATGAACTGTTTGGTTAACTTAGTGCCTTCTATGGCCTGTTTTTTTTTTTGGCGGCGATAATTTCAATGCCTTTACTTTCTTTGTTGCCTTAGGTGGTTTGAGAGTGTTTTACTGATGGAGCGTTGATTATTGATGGCCACTGCAGTCAACGACGCAACAAACGAACAATGGCGAACAAATCCGAAATTCTACTATGTGGGCACTTGAGAAATCTTTACTGTTTCCTAACTCACTTGCCATAAAATATTAACTGATGTGTGCTTGGATAAGCTCAAACTGTCTAATAAACCTAAAATTATGTTGATTGGTGGCTGCATTGATGAAGATGAGAAGAGAGTAATATGCGATTGCGTTGGCAAAGTGGTCGGTCATAGCAACGCTGGCAGTGTTTAGAATATTCAGCTGCTTCGCTTGTTATTTGGCGATAAGCATGAGAGTAATTGATGAACTATAGAGTCACGAAACTTTGCTGTCTTTTTGCCAGGTCACACAGTGAGGGAGTGGGACGCTATCTTTGTAGTCATCGTGAAGCTGTTATTAGTGCGAGTTAGAAAATGTCAGAGGGGCATTGTGCAGAATTTTGAATAGAAGAACTGTAGAAGAAATAGCAAACGTAATAACATTGTTTTTTTTCCTAATAGGAAAGCACTGTATAATTTTGCATTTAAAATGCTAAAATTATGAGGTAATACACTAAATTGATAGTTACTGAAACGAGTTATGTTAAACTAGAGGAAAAAATAGTAAATTCCAAATGGAAAAAAAGTAAATACTTAGTAATAGAAATCAAATTCCACACATAACCAAAGAGCAGCAAATAAGCGACTATTAAAATTTAAAAGAAGTTGCGAATATCTTAAGTGGACGATTTGACTTATTGGGTTAGGTTGAGAAAATGTCTTACCAAAATTAATAAAAATTGCCGGAGATTTAATCACGCATTTATATCTGACAGACAGACAACATTTATTGCAAAAATTGTTTTAGATTTTTGCAACTTGTAGCTTATGTTGCAAAATTTTTATATTAGATATTAATGAACACCTATCAAAAAAATATAATAAAAAAACGCTGAGTCCAAATATAAAAAAAATTTCGGGAATATAAGTGCCCATAATTATGAAAGTGGTTCAAGTCAAAATTAAAAAATTACTTTATCACTTATTTAACATCACATTATTTTAAACCAAATTTCCCTAATTTAATTTTTTGCATATCGTCAAAAATGAACCCTTAGATAGTGGTTGTAATTTCAACTTTATGCGGCATTTATTTATTGTTAATTATGAAAGTTTTCTAAGTTACGGTAGACGGGAAATTTTTACTATCGCGTCATTTTATTCAACCGGTCGTTGTTTTAATAGAAATGAAAATAAAAAAAAAGTTGTGCATTTTATTATGAACTGATAGAAAAGTGGAAAAGAAGAAATACATTTTCGATAAAAAGAATATCGCCTGAGCATTTTATTTCTACGAACTCACTAGAAGAATCAATAACAAAAAGTGTAAAAACTATTGCGGGCGAATCTGTGCCTTGGCTGCAAATTCATTTATAAAATGTTATATAAAACTTTTTTAGATGATTCTTAATTGTATATTTCATCTATACGAGGAAGACTAACAATATAAGGAAATGTTATAAACAGCAACATTAAATCAGTAACGGAAGAAAAACATAAGGATTTTAGAGTTTACCACTAAACATCCCTCCAGTTTTTTAGGAACATTTTAATAATCTTAAAACCGCGAAACAATAAAAGAATGAATAACTTTTTAAAAATTAATGTTGATAAATTATTTTATGAAAGTTATTGTTTCAAATAAAACTCAAATTTTTTTGATTGCTTTTAGTCATTTATTAGACATTCAGTTTCAATGCTATAAGTCAACTGCATTTTTCTATAAAATTTAGACAAAATTTCATACTTATAATAAATTTTTATTATTGAAGACAAATTTAAATGTCGTGTAATGTTAAAATATTTTTTAATTCGTTCAAATGCAATTCATTAAATATTCCGACACAAAAAATATATGACTTCGACAACTTTTATAATTATGAACACATAGTATATTGCTTTTAAATTTTGGTCTGATTTTATTTGTATCAAAACGGTAGAAATTAGAGCTGCTATTTCAGAGATCACCACATCTCATCATCAGACTTCTTACTGGACTTTGCATCGCTTTGATTATCAGGCAGATGGCCGGCAATGCAAGGACGCAACTATTGTGTAGTACTTGAAAAAAAAAACAGGTACAAAAAATGCAAAAACCAAAATTTGTAACTAACTACAGAAAAAATTGCGGGACATTGGTCAATAATTTTAAAATTACTATTCACTGCTGTTAAACACTGTTGTGTATGTAGATTTGGCAAACCATTAATTATCGAACGCTTATTTAATTTTTAAAAATTTTGCAAATAAAATAAGCGAAATATAGAATTGAAATTTCCTGTAAATATTATTATATATTACGCAGTTTGTAAGGATCAATAATTACACTAGTTTGTAAATACACCTTATCTTCTTGTGTGAATCGAAATAATCTTTTTTGAGCTCGAAGTCTGATATATTACTTGTATGCCGTAAAAATATTTTATTTGAGATAAATCGAATTCAGAAATTTGCGTTGGAATCATTCAGGAATAAGCCATATAAAAATGTCACTAAAATGCAAATTGTAATTTTAGTTGCTTTGCAAAATATTTTCTTTATAACGCGTATTGACTTAAATATAATTTGATGCAATAAAAATTATGAATTTTGCCTCTACGATCAACAATGTTTTATTTTCGTGTCAGTCATTTTATCAATTAGGTATCAATTTTTCTGCTAATCGATTGAACTTCACACCGACTATCATTCGGAATAACACTTCCTTCAGATTTTAGGTATAAAATTATTTCTATTATATATATATTTATTATTTAATATTGCTGTAAGATTTATAGCCTTTAAAAAATTATTATTAAAGAATGACAAAAGTAAGAACTACATGTATGGCGGGAAAAATTATATTATTATTGTTCAATATTTAAAAATTATTGTTATTTAAAAAAATATTGTATGATAAAAATAATAATTTGGCGATTATATCATAGAAATCGATGTTTGGCCGAACATCTCCTATAATATTTGGTGTTCGTTTTGATGATGTACCAAAAATTAAGAAATCTACAGTATAACGACGACTCCAAATGGCTGCTGATTTTTATGAGAATTTTTTTTGGTGACTGAAATGCACTCGTAAGAGAAAGCGAATGGTTTTATCGATTTCACATTTCATTCTGAATATTTTGGTATATATTCAAATGTATGTCAATATCTAAGTCGGTTGCTTTATATGGCTAGGTTAGGTGAGAAAAGTTACGCGGCGGTTGTGTGGTCGGGTTTAAGTAATTGCCAATTTTCATTAAATTTGTTTGCTATATCTGTGTAGTTATATGTATTTACTTCACTTTACAGAACCTAAATTTCGAAAATGAGTAGAAAGAGGAAAATAAAAAAATTAAATATATTTTTTTTATGGCTCAAAGGAAATGAACCACGCCAGTCGAAAGATTAGAAGGTATATGGATATCCTGAATATTTTTTCTAACATTCCATTTTAAATCAATAACTAAATACGAAAGGAAACAAAAATTCAAAATTTTTGACACCAATTTTTCATAAAATTCAACAATTGTATGCTGGTAAATTGCAAGCATAAATTGAACTAAAAAAAAAAAAATATTTACTTATATTCATGGAAGCCCATTTTGTTGCAGTTGTACCTGAGACAATATTTTCAAACCAAACTAGTTATTTATATCATCCACACATTGAGTACAAATACAATTACAAAATATACGGATATTCAGCTATTTTAGATTGATTTCAGGTCAAATAACATTTTAAAGGGTTTGCTTTTTGCTTTTTACATTTTTCATCGCTATATTTAGATATTAATTTAAATATTTTTAATCCTGTTAGGCAAATTTAAGACAAACTCAACTAATTGACACTTTCATCGAAAGTTTATTCTAAGTAGATCCCTTTTCCTATTTACCTTACAAAGTTTAACTGAAGATATTCACGCGCCATGCGAATATAATTCAACTTCTGCACTGGCAGCTTGTCGGCGTTCTTTGACAGCTTCAAAAGAGCACAAACTAGTAAGCAATATCTTGGTGTATAAAAGCTTAATCGTCGAACAATTTGATTGACAGCTGTAATGTATTTATTTATCATCAATTCCATTCTTTCACCTTTGTATTGTGTTGGATAAATGATTTTCTGCCGCTTCAACGCTGTACTTTTGCAACAATACTTCTGGTTAATTCTCACAAATACCCACACATATGTATATTTGTACATTTATTCATTTACAATAAATGAGTTATGATTTTGTTTCCGTAAATATGTAATTGCTTTGTTGCTAAAGTAAAAATTTCAGCTTTCATTTCGAACTCTTGCAGACACTGTGAAATTTATCGACATCATCAAATTGTTATTTTTATTTTTTATTTTATTTTGCACGCCAATGCATGGAATTAAATTTCCATTAGCATTAGTGGCTACAGCTTTTCGTAGTATTGTCGCTGCTTCGGATCAGTTGTGATATCAGGTGGCTGGCTGCCACAAATGCAAAAAAAAAAAATAAATAAAGCACGTAACGTAATGAAATTTGAAAATTGCCAATTGCAAATATGCTACGCGCAACTTTGTTCCACCAAAACTAATTATCCAGGTATTCTCTGTAGTGTCACTATCTCTTGGCATTTGCACCTGCTATACCCACTCACTCACTCAACATTAATCCCCTGCTTTCAGTCAGTTATTGGTATTATAAAAACTTTTTCAGCCGCATACTTATCTACAGCTATAGCTTTTTGTGTATGTGTGTATAAGTATACTTACCAACACACACACACACACACACACATATACCTGCCGCCAATTCACAGGAGTGTGCTAAGATATAAAGCTCATTTGCACTTTCTGATCCTTTCGCATCAGCGTGTCTCTCTCTCTCCTCTCCCCCGCTCGCTCTCTCTATCATACAATCTTTTTCAGCCACATTCACACTCTTTTTAAGCGATGAGCAAACAAAAACAATCGGCAAGCGCAGCAACTCAATCTTGCTTATGGCCAACTCGCCTGCCAACTATTATTATTTTTCCTTCTTATATACTTAGATATGTATATACAGATGTATATAAGTATATATATATATATATATATGTATATCAAGCTATAAGATTGTATCAATTTGCCTTTATTTCTGCTATTGTTATCCTCATTGCTTGCTTGTCTTTACTTTAAGGTGGACCCATATGTTGGAAAAGAAAATCCGTCTGTTTTTAATTTGGGGGGCAATAGGAAGGGAGGGAGTAAATAAAAATTTTCCAAAATTTGAGCTCGATCGGTTGAAAATTGATGTTCAGAATACACTCTCATGTTTTGTGCGAATGATATTTGTGAAAAATGTAAAGAAAAATGCTCATTTCTACTCAGAAATCAACCCTGGAGAAGAAAAATATAGGAACAAACCCTATTATTTTTCTATTTCTAATATTTTTCTAGAATAAACTTAACCTCCATCGCCTACCCTTCATGTTATCGCCATACATTTTCAGAAAATTATTCGCGAAAATTGGCAAAAAAAAGTATCACTTAACCCTGCTGTTAGGTTAAACCATTTGGTCCAATTTTTTTTTTGTTTTCTTTGTAACTTTGGAACGGTGATATATACTGTCTAAATTTTTCAGCTCAGGGGTCTTTTTATAAAACAATATTATGTGCGAAAATTTAATTCTCTGACTTAAAACTGGACTAAGATAAATTGAAAATTACGAATCTTAGGTTAAGGGACCATTTGGTCCATAGTATATTTTCTTTGATTTTCTTTACATTAATTTTCCAAAAATAAGTATTTATTAGTTTGTTCGATATTTTTTGGCACTACATGATGAGCAAAAAAATGTTTTTCGGTTGGTTTTGCAAATAAACGCACTGCAAATGGAGCATTTTACATCAGACTTAGACTTGCAGCAACTACAAATTCCTCGCTTTCGAGCTCCTGAACTAGAAGCATTTTTAGAGCAGGCCACTGGTGCTGGGTTTTACCAGAGTTGAGTAAATAATAAAATAATAATATTTAGCAAGTATTGAACCAAACTAAATATAAAGACTAAGATTAAATTGTTATTTTGTATGAAAACTGCAGTATGGACCAAACGGTCCTCTAACCTAAGATTCGTAAGTTTTTTTTAACCTAACAGCAGGGTTAAATGGGGCAAGTTGAAGCGTTGGACAAATTTTTTTGTTCTCGAAGTGACGAAGGCCCTCAAGTCATTCGAAAAAAGTTGCTTGTTTATATCTGCAAAAATCCATTCAACATCTTCGGAGCCATCGGAGCTATCGTATTCTTCTACAGTTCCTTTTCCAAACTCTTCTTCACTTTCATGGAAATCCAACCTTCCTTTTTATATCACAGGAAAGATCTGCATCCATCACTGTTATCGACTATTTCTTATACAACTCTGGGAGCAAGTGATCTGCTTTCATTTCATCGACGCAGTTATTAATTTCGCCGCCACAATCTCATCGCAGTTACAGCAAGTCTCTCTCAAGTCTCTTCAAGTAAAACTGTAGCTCCCTCAAATTTATCGGGATTTGAAGATGCCCTGTTAAAAGAAACGACTTCAACCCACTTCGAAGTATTCCATTCTGCCAGTGGTTGGCGAATTGCCGCTGTAATGGTTTTTGCATTTTTACAATCTAGTTTCGGAATGCCTTCCATTGCGATTGGAGCAGAGATTGAGCGATAAATAAGTTGTCGAAAATCGTCAACTCACTGGCGCTTATCAACGGGACAGGGAGAGTTGTTTTTGGTATAAAATATTTTCGATCTATGGTTTGTAATTTAATTTTTCTCTATATTTCTAAATTTCCGAGAAAGTTCAGTTATTTTCATATGGGAACTCCATAAATGGAGGGCGATGAAAGTTGAGTTTATTCCAGAAAAGTAATGGGAAAAAGCCAGAGTTGTGCGTAAGTTTTATCTCTCTAGCGATGTCTCCTGAATAGTTACGAGCATGTTTCTCTCCCTTTTGCTCAAATTTCATACCCACAAGCTGCAAATTGCGTTTGGCAATTTTAAACCGATCGAGTTAAAATTGTTGTCAAATTTTTATTTACCCTAACCTCACACTAAACTGTGCTCCGCTTTTTGGAAAATCGTAAAAAAAAAAATAAGGACCACCTTAGTACAAATACATACTAGCAATAATTGGCTGTTTCTGTTAATGTTGATGGTTGTTGTTGTGTTCGATATGATTGTCAGTGTGAAATGTGGAATTGTTAATTGCATCTCGCACGCTCATTATACTTATTGGATTTTCCTGCTTTCACTGCGATCCATTCATTGCGAAAAAAGGATAATGGACTGTCTTTTTTTTCTCTGTTGCTGAATTTTTCGATTTAACTGGTTTTCTGTGCGTATTTAATACTTATCCACTACCCCACTCTTCGCCGCCACTCGCGCTGGTTGGACAAAACTCGGTTTTCGTTTCGTATTCGAGCCTTCTGTACTACATTCATTCGCATATTCGTCTTTCGCATGTCGTTATTCTTAGCATGCGTTTCCTTATTATTTTTGCTATATTAATTTTAATAAAAGAAACGTAAAATCGATTTATTTTCCTGTTCAATGTGTTGCATATTTGGTATCCTGCATGTGCGCTGCAATGTGACTGTTGAGCCGTGCCTTAGTCGATGATTCTTTCTCGATTGCTTTAATTAATCACATTGGTATTATTCATGTAACAAAATGTGTATGATTTCCATATATATTTACCGTAGCAAATTAACACATATGCAACTAAGTACAGGCACCATATGTGTAGTACCAATGTGAGTCCTATTTCATTTACTGAAACATGGCTAAAACCTCAAGTTTTTAACTCTGCAATTTTTTATAGTGAATATCAACTTTATAGAAATGATCACTTGGTCAGAGTCGGGGAGAGTTGTGCATTCTACAATTCCTACTGAATGTAGCCGCTATTGAGTTCATTTAATTTAAGAACGTCCGTGTACAGCTAGGCAAAAGCTACATCTACTTAGCTCTCTGCTATAAACCTCTGCAATCTGATTTATACATATATATATATACACCAAACTTGCACCTTTACTTAAAATTGTTCGTTTTATGACTAAACCATCTGACTCAATAATTGTCTTGGGTGACTTTAACCAGCCGCATGTGTCCTGGAACAACAACTCGAATGGGTAACATTGACTTTTTGATTGGGATTGCTGAACTTTGCCTAAATCAGTTGGTTTACGTTGATGGTACTTCTAAGTCCTCTGGTTTAACCTGAAAACTTTTACCATCCTGCTGTTAAGATAACATACGAAATCATAAGCGTTGCTTGCGGAGACGATACCAAAAATTAACTCCAGTACTCGCTTCGATTTTGCAAAAGCTAACATTAAAAAACTAGAGCATAAGCTTTCAAATTTAAAATGACCTAATTACAATAGCGATGTTGAGCACAAATTTATTGCATTTTAATAACACTATATATATTGCTTATTTCTAAAATATGTACTTTAACTTATATACGCTCAGGATTAACCATTACAGCTATGGTTTAATAAAAAGTTATAAATATTGAAAACTAAAAAATCGCGTATATTTAAATTATATTAAATGGTTTTCCATCGAGTATGAAATATTGTAGCTATAGATAACGAAAATATTAGGAATCTCTTTGTATAATTTTTGAAGTCCAATTACTCTACTAAATTCAGTGTATTATTTTCCAAATATTTATATAAGCTTTTTTAAAAATTCAATTCATATTCCAGTAATTTCTATTGATGATGTGTTATTTTATCTATAAAAGAATCGTTTAGTTATGTGGCTGATTTAATCTCATCAAGCGTTTAAAAAAAAATGGATTACCTATATAAGGCTTTATCTAATTTGTTCAATATGTCACTAAAGCAACCAGGAAACAGTCTTTTATAATCCCTCTCCACAAAGCCGGGAGCAGGTCTTCTATTGAAAACTACCGTGGAATTGCAAAGCTTTCCGCAATTCCAAAATAATTTGGAGTAGTTGTTACTAATCAGTTGACATATTTGATCAGTTCAAAAATTTTAAACTCTCAGCTTGGGCTTTGTAAAGGCAAAACTACTCATACCAACTTACTGAAATTCACAACTCACACGTTTCAAATGGGTTTTGAGAAAATACTCCAACAAACGTTATATATATATTTAAGAAATACACGGGCATAAGTAAAGCATTTGACAAAGTATGCCACTCTCTACTCATCCATAAACTCGATCTGCTTGGCCCTCCAAAGTGGCTTTCTTCCCACCTGCAAGATAAGAACTCAAATGGCTATATATAAAAGTCCTTCTTCCAAAGTATTTGATGTGCCTTCAGGAGTTCCTCATGGCAGACACCTAGGCCCAATTCTGTTCTTGTTATTGATAAATGATATTTCTACAGAAATTAAAAATTCAAATATATTAATTTATGGCGATGACGTCAACTTTTTAAATCACATGCTTCGTTTGAAGAACGACTAAGCAACTATACTTTGGATCAGTTGAATGACTTTGTGAACTTGGGTGTTACGATGGATTCCAAACAAAATTTTAATAATCATATTAACTCGAAATCCAATAAGGCTAGAGGTGTATTTGCTTTTATAAAGCGATGGCCTTTAGAATTCAATGACCCATTTTTAGCTAAAGCTCTTTTTACAACATTAGTAAGACCGATGCTAGAATATGATTCGCTTGTTTAGAACCCGTGTTATCTAGATCACATAGATCCGATGGGATTTATTCAAAGACAATTCTTACTTTTTCCCTGAGAGATTTTTGATGGAATTCTCGGTTTTATCCTCCCCATCATCATACTAATCCTTTGAAACTAATAAATCTTCCCACTCTTTCCAGCCTTAGTGAAATGCAAGTTATTATATTTATTGCTAAACTACTCACAGGATCTGCTGAAAGTACACTTCTTATTGCCGAAGTTAAACTTAATGCTCCTTACCGGATTTAAAGACACTTTAACTCTCTTTATTTAAAACAGCGTAAAATCGATTATGAATTAAATGAACCCTTCCGATGTTTGTGTCGAGATTTCAACTGTCTTTCCAGCACTTTTGATATTTCGGACTTCAGCATAAAAAAGCTGTACTGTCCTTTCTTATTAAATGATCAACGACGGTATAATAATCTTACATTTTATATCGCGTCCGTTGGGCAAGATATACCCTCTCTCCGTTGGGTTTATTTTATTATTATTAAAAATATATATATTAGCTCTTTTGTGAAGCAGTGGGGTGAGCGAGCACTCTTGTTGGCATTTAAAGATAAATCTCGTGCCTCATCCAGCTATAATTGCAGTATCTTGTTGACATGTCTAATTATTCTTAGCGTGTCATACAATAAATGATTACGCTCGCATGGGATAATTAACATTTTTGTTTGATGTTGTGATGTTGATGATGTTTCAAACGATAAATCTTCTCCAAACATTCAATTGCACAATCTACAGGGCTTCAGTAAAATAAATCCATATATACAGTTGCGATCAAAAGTCGCCGAATGTTGATTATTTTACAATGTTAGCAACAGTTTTCATGATAATTTTTTTTCTTTAATTGTATATCATTGCATAACAAAAATCATGCACACTTATATTTTAAGCATTATACTATAACTTTTATAAATACTAAACAAATTTTCATCAACATTTTTTAATATTTTAGAAGAATGTTCAAAATTTTTCTGGGTATGCATAGCTTATTTAATTTTAATATAATAAAGTGGAGGTTTGAAAGAGCTGGAAATTTTAACATTTTATATTTTTGATATTGGCATTTTTTTTATTTTATTGCATTTTCTACCGCATAAAATATGTAGGTACTTAACGTTTGTGAAAAAAACTTTCCGATGCTAAGGTTTTAAAAATAATCATAAAAAGCCAGCAGTAGTTTCTAGGTATTTTGCACTTGCACTTTATTGAACCAGAATTAAATAACATGCCTAACGATACTTCTAAAAAATTAAGATATTTCGATTAACACTTTTTTGAGTTTTTTAAGATTTTGTTAGAGTTTGTATAGAGCTTGAAAGTTTAGTTTACATAATTTCGGTTGTTCGATGAACTATATTTTTATATAAAATTAACCAAAAAGTGATACGAAAAAATTGCCAGTACTGTAAAATAATCCAGATTCGACCGCCTTTGTCCGTCACTTTAAATTATAACACCAAAACAATGTAGATAATCCAAAATTTTATTTATTTATTTATTTATTTATTTAATAAAGAGAAATATAATTATAAATAATTATACTACTAGAAAGTAATCAGCTCTAGCGACAAGGCCTTCGGCTGAGGGTTAATATTAATTGACATTAATATATAAATATATTTATTTATTTATTTGTTTTTGTATACGTCAGATAAGATGTATTAAATGGGCTTTGGATATAAATTTGTTTATTTTCTTTATATTATCCGTTGTTGGCTCTCTAAGAAGTTCGGAGAGAGTGTGGGCAGAGGTGTCTCCTCTGATGTCGCGGATGGCAGGGCATTGGTCTAAAATGTGTTCTGCACAAAATTTATTTTGTAAGCATCAGACTATCTGGGAGGTTAGATTTTTGATACCTAAATATTACAGTTATCAAAAATCAAATTTTAAAAACATCAAAAATCCAACCTACCAGCTGGTCAAAGCTTAAAAAATAAAATTTGGACTCTCTGATGAAAACAGACTATTGTGCTGGGAAAACAATGCCCAGTTAGTATTTTATGCTGAATATGGAACAATCTGGTGCATCTACTATATGTGTCTTTTTTGCAACATTTTTATATATCTACGATTTCGTAAGAAAGTTATGCCAGCGCAACCCGAACTCATTCATTTAACGAAACATAAGTTTTAAAAAATCGAACGAGAAGTGCCACATTGTCATTTCCAATATCTGGAATTTTTTTGTAATGCAAATGAGTGCAACTTCTTTCATTAAGACAGTTGTATAGCATCAAAATTGGAAATTAATTTGAAGTTGCAGAATTTTCCAACAGGAACTTTGGCCAGTTATGCTGTGATAAAACGACTCTTGCCCTACTAAATTCGATTCGCATCATTTTACTCTCAAGAGAGCTTGCTTTAGTTATTTTTAGTTAATCGGTAATTTTATATGAATAAATATTTTTTTTTATTTTTTTTTTTGAACTTAATACCTTTTCATCCTTCTCTTCTTCACAATATAATAAGCACTTTGATTTCTTTATGCATTCCCATAGCCGTTGCGTGATTGGATTAAATTATATTTGTGTTAGTTTAACCCGGCTAGTTGAGTTGTTCATATTGAATGAGCAAATGAGCAAATGGGCAAATGAACGAGCAAGCGCACATTTGGCATAAGCACCGATTGGCGTGTTGGAAAATATCTGACATTCACGATACATATGTATATGAGTGTGCTAATGCCTCACATTGTAAATAAATTATGATAAAGCTTCTTCAACACGTCATAATTGTCTAGGCTTGTTAACCGCTGATACGAAACTGTTAGCATCCAAAGGAAATCACAAAATAACGAAAAAATAAAAATAAATAAAAATACAAACGAAATGGAATGAAATGCGATTATGTCGACAAATATGAATGACTAATTTTAGCTGGACGTCAATAAGGATTTGTAGGTTTGCGCTTTCACACAAAATCCTTAGCGTACACAATAGCTTTTATATTTTTACATGTATGTACGTACGTATGTATGTATGTGTGTATGTGAGTGTGTATAATAATCCCATGCGTGCTTGAAAGTAAATTACCATAAATGTAAAAATAAATGCGAACGTAAACGAGTAACACATATCTACATATGTACATATTACTTTATTTTAATGGCTATAAATCTGTTAATCTTATTTGGCATTACGCTGCGATTTGTAAAATATATACATATATACATATATATCTATTACATACGAATATGTGAAAATAAATACACAAAAAAATATATATAGAACATGTAATAATAAAGTAATTTATTTCAACATTTGAAATTTTGAAGATTTTATCATAAATCAGTTTGATTGTTAAGTAGACTGAGTTGAATTTAATGATAAACTTTTATAATATATATCTTAAAAATAAACCAACATTTTTAGTTCTGAAAATCTATAAACTGGTAAAATATTTGTTTAAAATGAGTAACAGCTTGAAACAAAAATGTTTTAAAACAATTTTACACTTCAAGAATATGTTTTAGGCTGCAAAATTATATAAATAAAAATTTTTGTTCTAATACAAAATGTCTATACGAGTACCCGAGAACTAAAATAGTAAATATAATTTTTGAATATGGAAATAAATGTTTTATTTTGAAAAGATAATGATATCTCCCGTATGCAAAAATTTACGAAATCGGACTGAAAAGAGCTCATATAGTGTTGGCTAAGCAAGAAGCTCACCAAAATCGGGTCCAACTTACCGATTGTAAGATTTTCAAAATGCCGGCATTATTTATTTAATTTTAGCAAACGTATTTTTAATGAGACTAACATAATATTAATATTATTATGATAGGAGTACATAGCTGATTTTATCGACTTTTAGGGGTGAGCGGCATTTGGTATGTGCAAAAAATAAGCTATAGCGTTTTATATACAATATTAGCATATAAATATATTCGGTAAAGAATGCTGTGGGACACTTTTTATCTTACGTAAATAAAAAAGTTTGTTTCCATGGTGATTTTATCATGAATTTAGTAATCTTCTTTATTAAATTCGGAAAGAAAATACTAACCTTAAAATTTAAAAACTAAAAAAATAAAAATTGTTACAAGATGAGCAAGTTTATTGTATGAACGCATTTATCTAATGTTTTCGCATAATACCCAGATCATTAATAAATCATGCGAGTGTTATTCAATATATCATACAAATAAGGAAAAAATTATCACTGACATTGAGAAAGTCAACCTTCAAATCAAGGCAACAATCAACTAAACAAAACAAAAAAAAAAAGACTTAAACAAAAAAAATACTTGCAAGATTCACTGTATCATAAATATAAACCTCATTGCACTTTTATGTTCCCCTTGTTACTCTAAATTGCTTCATTTGGAATTTCCACTTTTAAATTTCATTGGTTTGGGGGATGACCCCAGCTTCTTCATGTGAATCCATTTTGTCAATAGGACGACACACGATATCTTGTGAATAGTCTAGTAATATTTTATTTGCAAATTACAATGGCAACGAAAAAGCAATATACATAGCATATTCATCAAATATTTGCCAATTTACCAAGATATCCAAATCCAAAACCATTTTTCCTAGTTTGTGATAGCTCTTAATATTGACTAAATTAGAATTTTGTTTACGATGGATTCTCTAGTCTTCCTTATGTTCCACGAATAAGATCTGAATTTACAAATTACAGGCCTTTGATTGGATCTGAAGACGAAGGTTATGACCGCCTCTTTCTTTGTGAAGCACAATTGGTAACTGGGTTTTTTTTTTACAATACTAAATGACATGCTTAAATATTCAGAATCAGTTATGAGTTAACTTGAATTTGACGTAACAAAACCGACAAATGACAATTCTGTCTCTATTTAATACACTTTGTTTATTCCTTTTTATTCAAAGTACAGTTTGTAATTCCTCTACACGTAGGGGACGTTATGTCAATAAATGGAAACCTCCTTATTCAAAGTTTTTGTTCCCGAAATGACAACAGTTTGCATACATTTATATAACAAGTTAGTCACGCATATCTATAGATAAAAAACTTATAAAGCGCACTCCACGACAGTGATAGTATTTAACAAATTTAGTTATTCAATGCTGTGCAACGACATTAAGGTGTAAGTAAATAAAAGCTGACAACAAGTCAACTAAATTCAGATCAAATGTGTCAGAATTTCAACAAGTGTTATGTGAGTAATGAAATTTGTATCAAAAATCGTTTGCGTTTGTATTTTGAAAGCTCCTCTGAAGCCCGGATAATAAATAGCAATATTTCACGGCAGCAGTATGGAGCAGTCACATGGTGGCCCCCACTGATTAAACTGATTCAGTTATAGGAAATTTAATTTTGTTTAAATAATTTATAGAAAGTCCAAAACGAGTTCCCACTTTTACTTTACTTGTTCGGCAATACCAACATTTACTCAAAATATTCAAGTAAACCCTTGTCATATATAACCTGCATTTATTTGGACCTAAAGACATGTTACTTTCTAAAAATTCTAGGATATATAAAAATTGTATTTTTCCAAACAAATAATATAAAGACGCCTGTGTACGAACGAGTGTGCTTTTAAAGGTGTAAAATGTAAATCGGTATACCACGTCCTTCTAAATTTTGTATAGCAGAACTGTAACGATGGAAAAATGAAATAATAAAATAGTTAGGAGCTCTCAGTCCTGTGACTTACCTCATACTATATGAAATTTATATATACTAGGTACCCGGGTACCTTATCAGAGGCATAAGAGTTAAGAAATATCGCACAATTGCTCAGCTTGTCATTCTTTAAATTTATCATTTATTCTGATAAAAAATTTAGCTAAAAGGTATTTTTCCAGTTATTATCTCACTTTATGAGATTTAATTATATGCGTGCGTAGTCTGTTTTATTTTGCTGTAACGGAAGTTTAATCTGAGTAGAGGAGTAGGTGGAGTTAATAATCTGCAAGCCCTTTGGGTATTGTTGGAAGAAGATTTAGAAGCCGAGCTAATACAAGCCTTAAACTTCATGGATGACAAGCTTTCCAATAGATTTAGGGATGTAAAAAAATTGTCCATCGTTATATTTCGGCCGGTTCCATAAAAGCGGCTTACTAAATCCTTGACCACGCGTTCACCCTGGTCAGTTTCCCGTCCGTAAGTGCTTGGCCAGTATAAATTCGTCCATGCAGTGGATATGCGTTTTTGGCATCACATACCCACCACACTTTGATGCCATATTTTGCCGGTTTCGATGGGATATATTGCGTGAAACGGGTGCGGCCACGATATGGAAAGAGCTGCTCGTCTACCGTTAGATATTGACTTGGCTTATATGACTGCTCGAAGTTGTAGTTCATCATGGTCCACAGCTCGGATATTGGTGCAGCTTTGTCAGTTACCAAACGTTGTGCCCGTGTGTTGCCATCGTCAAACCTCATATACCGCAGTATGACATGAAAGCGGTTAATGCCCATTGACGCACGATATAATGGACAATTTTCCACCGACCACAAGTCCGACGCACATTCGCCATTGCTGCGGTTAGCGCCAGTCATAATGAGCACTCCAATGAACGCATACATTTCGCTCAAAGTAACCTTCTTCCATGTTTTTGGTTCCGCCTGTGGATGTTTTGCGTTTAATTCCGCATATGTCGCTTCTGCTTTTTTGTTGGTGTGGCGTACTATAATATCCACCATTTCCGGAGTCATAAAACATTTATATGTATTGACTATTGACATCGTAGTAGTTGATCTTGCGGGCCCACTTCGCTGTCGCAAAATATTTTGTTGCCTAGTTTGGCGTGCAAGTCGTGGCTGTGAGCTCCATATGGTACCATCACGGGCTACGAATTCAGCTGCACGCAAATTAATCTCCTCAGAATCATCTGCAGCATCGGATTCATCGTCATATTCTTCGTTATCAGCCTCATCTACCTGGGCATTGTCAATTGCGTAATCAGGGTCTTCTACATCCGATTCAACCACGCCATCTGCCACTGCCACTTGTTCGCTTTCATCCCGATCAGGGTCGGAAAATAATTCATCATCTGCGATTTCGTCAAACAGGTTTTGTATGTACTGCTCTCTTTCAGCGTCAGATAATCTATATAAAAATAATTAATTTTTATTCCATTTATGAAATTATTTTAGTTATTTGTATTTACCTCATGTATTGATTCGAAGACAAATATTCCATGTTCCTTCTCCTTTCCATGTTGTAATATTTAAAATTTTTTCTCAATTGTTATTTTCACAAATATAAATCAACTTCACACTTCAAAAGAACGCTTTACACAAGGTGTTGTTGAATAAACAGCTGATTTGATTCGTTCACGGCTAGAACTGTCATTAGGAATGTTCTCATTGGCTGTTCGTACTTTTTTTTCACTCTTTCTTATAGAAGTAGTCTGCTGTGTTTGAAAAAACTAGCCGCAAAAGCAAAAACAAAATGCATGTAAATTTTTGTTTTTGTCGTACTGACACCACCTGGTATAAATTCGCCTTGGCTTTACAGTGAATATAAACTCGCAAAACTGCCGTATATATAGCTGGAACCCTTAAGTTTCTGGAAGCATTTCTTAACTGCCAGATAGTTGGATTATATCAAATGTTGTTTTTCAGCAAATTCTAGCAAGGGTACAATATAATGTCTTCTTAGAAATAAATAAGAGTGCGCGAAAAAGCTTGTATTCTAAAAATTCTAACAACAATAGAAAATATTGACTTCTTAGAAATAACTTAGAATGCGCGCAATTCTTAGAAGCAGGCCACATATATATGTTTATAACTACTTAAAATGTTCGTAAGACATTCAGCTACAACATTGCATAAAAAGAAATAACTTGTTTCTTAGAAAAAATGAAAAAAACGAGTAAAACAGGATACTGGCCACACCTGTACCCGGGTATACAAAGTCGTAGTAAAAGTTGGGTATACATCCTAGGGTTAAACTCAGTACAAAGCAGCAATTCAACTTAAGATCTGAAAGATTTTACTCATACGCCATGGCTTCATATAAAAGGAACAAATTTATTTACTTTATGAATATGTAAATACGTATCTGTATTGCATGTTTATCAGTATATGGGAAAGTAAACAACAAATATTCATACAAACCAAAAGAGAAATATTACGCACTGTAGTTAACTGCGTATGTGTACATATGTACATATGAATATATTTATTGGCATTTGTGATGTTTGAGCATACTTCATATGTACTATATATATAAAGGGTGTTTTTTTAGACTGATAGAACTTTAAATTGAAATAAAACACATACAGAATGAGGTATGATGCCAATTTTTTTTTTATTTGAAAGATATTTTCATGACATTTTAAAACATATTTAAAAACAATTTCTGGCATATGTAAGCCACGACTTTAAGTCTATAAGTTTGGCGAACAGAACACTGATTTTTAAAGTAAATTTCCACAATTTGTACACGCTGTTGCAGCGTCATTATTTACATGATGATTTGTCAATGCTTACTGAACAGAAATATCAAATCGAAGTGTCATTTACCAGCTGTGACAGCTATCCCTAACGAAAGTTCTATCAGTCTAAAACAAAACACCCGTTACATATGTAAATGAATATCTAATGCAATTTAACTATGAAGCCTCTAAAGAGTACTTAACTGATATAACTACGTAGATACCATACATGCAAAGTAAGATCTATTTTATTATTATTCATTCTTCTATGCGAACCTACATACGTCTATAAATAATTTTTTAAAATATATGTTTGTTTGCATATCTTAAATAAGACTATCTGACTTTTGGTATTATTTATGGATGCGTGTGTGTGTTTATTTATATTTTCATCTAGTTTGCTATTAATTTGTCTGGTCAAGTGCGACTATTTGTGTGTAGTTGGTTGCCGAAGCGAATAAATGGCTTGCAATAGCAGCTATCACAAGCAGATTATGTGCAATTTTCAAATCATTGTGTATACAATTAACAAGATTCATACAATGGAAAAATAACTATTGACTGCACGGCATAAAGAAAATCTTGTTATACAATTTTGTGCAAGCAAATAAGGAATTTCAATATAATCATTTGCTAAACTGCTATTATACACTTTAACATATCACACACACACTCACCCACACATACATAGATATAGATTATTTTCATAAACAACATTTTGTAATACCCAACTATTGCTCGACGCTAACGCTAGCATTCGCTTTATGTTTCTGAGTATTTTAAATGAAAGCTTTTTTTGTAGTTTTACTAAACCATTTTGCGGTATTTCAATAATCTTTTAGTTTTTAATTTAAAAAGTTTCGTATAGCAAAAATATGCTTTGAACATGTTCACTACAGACTGTTTGTGTAAGAGCAAATCTATTTTCATACTAAATTAAATGCTAGTATTGTTGGTGCATAAGATCATAATCGTTTGTATTTATGTCTAAAATAGCTACGCATATTGAAAAGCCAGAGAAGCTGAAGTATTTGCAATCCTTTGCAAGGCCTTGTACGTGCAACTTTGATGTTTTTTTTTATTTAAAAAAAAAATGAGAGGGCTCAACTTTCCATATCTCAGGAGAAAAACGTCTACTTTCAAGAAAGTGTAATATCTGGATGTTATCCAATAAAAACTCATGTCGCAAAGTGTTGCTAAGAGGAAAACCCCGAAATTGTAACAATAACTTAAATTGATCAGGCTAGTTCAGCTTGGTATTTGCATGCCTTTTTCATTACCTGTTATTGGGATAATATTTAGAATAAAGAATTGTTAAAAAACACTGGGCATGTGGTTTGCGATAACTTCGTTTTCTTTTCATTGGCTACTAAAGATTTTGTTTGCTACTAAGAAAACAAAAGATTCGGAACGAGCGCTGGCTGAGATTACAAACTGAAATATGCGAATAGCTCATAGACCATGAACATATTGCTTGAGAGGTGCAGATGTAATATTAACAATAGTTATACATTGTTAAAAAAAACATACTACAAAATGCTTTGAATCTAAAACTTGGACTATAATTTTTTGAACGACTGTACTTACTTGAATAAACTGCAACATTTTAAATAAACATAAAAGTATTTTTGTTAAACCAAACACCATTATATTTTCAGACAACTGAGTTTTACAACCAGCCAATTTTTAATACTTACATATGTACATATTTATGTAAATATCTTTAAGAAAACAGCCGGAGAAATAGAGTGGCAGTAAAATGGATGCAATGAAAATATGAAAGAAACCCAAAAACAAAAAGTCTTTACACAGCGCGCTTAAAAATATTGGCACTTTTAATGAAAGAAACAAAAAAAAGGAAATTAATTTATTCTAACGAAAAACATCAATATTATGTAATATGTAAAAATCGGTGTTTCTGCCCGCACTCCTTCGAAAGGGTTTCAAAAATTTGGATGAAGTTTTGTATGTATATTTTGAAGGTCGGAGAAAAGGTCGATATTTACATTTTATAAGAGAGAGCTGCCACCTGTTTAAAAAATCAAATTTAACTAAAATATACGCAAGTTATGTATATGTGAAAAGAACTAAAAAGCAATTCCGGGGTTCATATACATAGGGCAATTAATACATACAGTATATAAATATATAATAATATCATATATGTATATTTATCACAAGGCCCTGTGTGTCCGTTGGTATAGAGTTCATATACACGAAAATTATTGAAAAGTGTCTACTGCGCCAAAAAACTTTCAATAGGTGACGCTGGCATCGACATATTTCTAAAAAACGTTTTAGCAGTCCGATTTGATTCAAATTCAGACACGTTTTAGCCACATAAATAAAAATAGTTTAGTTGAAAATTGGACCGAAAAGTGTCGCTCTAAAACTCATGTTCCCAGTTTTATATGACTCAATTTCTGAAAGTATATTTGTAGGATGTGGCGATGCGCGATGTGTAAGTTACTTTAACTTTTTTGTTTTTAACTTCTTTAAAAACTAGCCAATTTGGTTACAAACGCCAGCTCGGGATAAGTAGACGAGTAGTGTGGAACTTGTTCACCACAACAACTACTTAGAGTTTCGCTACTACCAATTACTAATTACTAATTACCACTTCTGCTAGCTGCTATCACTGCAACTACTAACTACTAGTACTAATACTCCAAATTCTTCTGTTGTTACTAATAATTATTACTATTACTAACTACCACTACTACAACTGCTAATTATATTACTATTCCTACGACTACTACTAATTACTACTATTATTTTTACTAATCCTTCTACTAATAACTACTACTATTTTTTATGTATACGACAACTACTAATTTCTACAACTATTTTTACCAATAATTAGTTACTTGTACTATTTGCTATTATTAATTACTGCTACAATTTATATTTTTGCTTTAGTATGTACTACTGCCTACCATTACTACTACTACTACTACTACTACTACTACTACTACTACTACTTCTACTACCATCACTACTACTCCCATATTTAATTCTCTATATCTTTTTGGAGTCGGAAAATACGTTTTACTTCTGGCTCGCGCCTTTAGGTGCACACATGTTTTTTCTTTCTGTTATCAAAGTAGGAAATGTAGACTAATATGGTGTTTTTTGTTTTTGTATATTGAGCAAGACCTTTATAAAAGAAAGTAAAAATAGAACACATAAAAAATGGTAAAAATTTCATGTCCCTACGGAGAAAAGTGTGCACGTAGCAATACAATCTGTAAATGCCTTTATGATGTCCAAAGAATACTGAATGACAGAAGGCAAAGCCAAACATGTACAATTTCAGACGCTGACATTCTCAATCAACTTTTTTCCAAGAAAGTAGGACAAAAACGTTGCCTCTATAAATAAATTAGAAAAAAGGAAATTCCTTCAAACACCTATCTGCTCAAAGTTAATCACAGCTGACAAATGTATTGTGAAAACAGCCAATTCAGCAATTCAGCAATTCAGCTGGACTTAAAGTGAAAATGATTTTTTGTGGTTATTTTATTATACTGGTTTTTGAGTTTTCTAATAACTGCATAAATAATGAGATTCATAGCAATTGCCTCATCTTTAGCATAAAAACATAAATAGTATGTAGGTGCGTTGAGACCCAAGTAAACAAAAATTAGTATACTCGATAAATGCAAATCACAATGCAATCAGCTGATGTACGCCAATGCGCACTCACAACTCACTAATGACGAAATATTAAAACCCCTATTTTCCATTTGGCAATAAACACCTAGCGGCAAAGGAGGATATTTTGTCCGATTGCCACAGATAGTTACATACATACATATGTCCATATACAATATCTGCATATGTTTGCACAGTCAATCTTCATTGATATTTCCATTTTTCACTTGCTAACTTATTTTGCTTTTATGCAACTCCCTAGCGTTGCTATGCATTTCAGCTGCAACGGTGCGCATCCAGCTGCGGCAGAAATTGCTGAGGCACAGCATGCGACATAATGATGAAACATGGGCGTCTAACGACTAGCTGCTGGCAAAGGAGCCTAGGCAGCGTTGAATTTCCGTATTAGTGTGTGAGAGTATTGATTATATGTATGTATTGTATGTAGATTACACCAGGTCGGGCGCTATACAAAAAAAGTTGGTTGTATCTTACGCCAGTTTAACGACTTACTTTGGCCAAATTTTATTTTCATAAAGATGCACGTATGTATACGCTAGCGACAGGTCGAAATAGTCATATTGATTCAAACCATCACTCACAACAATTTGTTTATTTTTGGAGACAAAAAAAAATTAATTTAGTGGGATATAGCTTGGAGCATGGCGGAGTAATACAGGTGACTTCATTTGAACAGCTGATTTCTTTTTTTTTCGCCGCGGTGCACAAACATCATATGGATCTGTTTTCCGATTGACTAAGTTTTGACTGGTAAACTATTTTGAAAGGTAATGTGTTAAAGACGTTGTTTACATTTATTGACAAGCTGCCACAAAGTTAATTACACATGTTGTGCAACTCACTAACTTATTTTAACGATATTCGTTTGGTTAACTGATCGTAACGAAAATTTTAACGATATAGCTATCCAGCAGCCATTTTTTAACGATTTTCGCTATAGCCGAATCAGCTGTGGTCATTAGCTAGTCGATAATCGAAAACTAACTTTAACCCTGCTGTTAGGTTAAGACCATTTGGTTCAATTTTTTTTTTGTTTTCTTTGTAACTTTGGAACGGTGATATATACTGTCTAAATTTTTCAGCTCAGGTGGTATTTTTATAAAACAATATTATGTGCGAAAATTTAATTCTCTGACTTAAAACTGGACTAAGATAAATTGGAAATTACGAATCTTAGGTTAAGGGACCATTTGGTCCATAGTATATTTTCTTTGATTTTCTTTACATTAATTTTCCAAAAATAAGTATTTATTAGATTGTTCGATATTTTTTGGCACTACATGATGAGCAAAAAATGGTTTTTCGGTTGGTTTTGCAAATAAACGCACTGCAAATGGAGCATTTTACATCAGACTTAGACTTGCAGCAACTACAAATTCCTCGCTTTCGAGTTCCTGAACTACATAGAAGCATTTTTAGAGCAGGCCACTTGTGCTGGGTTTTACCAGAGTTGAGTAAATAATAAAATAATAATATTTAGCAAGTATTGAACCAAACTAAATATAAAGACTAAGATTAAATTGTTATTTTGTATGAAAACTGCAGTATGGACCAAATGGTCCTCTAACCTAAGATTCGTAAGTTTTTTTTAACCTAACAGCAGGGTTAACAAATTTTATGTTTTTAACTCAATCGAGAAAGGAAGAGCTCGTCATATCAACTTAAATTGAAGATCAAATTAAAATTCGGTAATTTGATATCTTGAAATTAGAAAAACCCCCATTAAATAATGTCGCTTGAATATTTGGTATATGATTTATCACGAGATGATGAAGAAGTAAAATCTATTTCATTTAAGTGCAACAGAATTTCAGAAGCTGTATCGGTTAACTCTATACTTGGCTGGGCACCCAATTTTTTAGCTTGAAAGGTTTCCTATGATCCAAGTTGAGTATCAAGCTGCTAAAGAAATGTTTGCTGCAGCGTCGGCACCATTCGGCGCTATTGGGACTGTCCATTATACTCATGCATAAATTTTGGCGTAGAGTATAGGTAACGCATTCAGTTATACTTTTATACAAATTTATTAAAATATTAAGAAATATTAATAAACGTAAGTGTATGTTTTGTTATATTTTTGGCATATTGAGTTCTTAACAATTAGAAGTTTCGTATGCAAATAAATTTCATATTTATACGGATTTTATTTTTGCGTAATGTTTTGTAGAAATTAGATGATAAGCTAATTACTTTTACACAGGTTTTTCTGAAAATTTTCTGGTTCCAGTTAACCGTATAAAAGAGGATCAGGTGTATTAAGGCGAAGTTAATACAGCAGCTAATAGAGTTCGCATGGTGAACGTTAAGTCAAAATGATGTGTTTAACACAACCTGATATGAATTCGCCTGGAAGTATATATATTTTGTGTGGTTTTGAAAACTCAATTATTTTTAGTTTTGTTGGCTTTAACCAATTCAACTTTTTTATAAGCAAAACTTTTAGCAGTCGTGCATTGGTATCCTTGATAATGCAGTTTTGTTTTATGACATCATAAAGTTGATTGCGAGCGGCCTGATGTTGTGCCAGAAATGGAGAAACCTCCACGTATCGTTGCACGCAGACTACAAACGGTAGATGCACAATTTTCGAAATTTCTTTCGCGGCCGAGCCTAATGTGCTCGCATGATTTTTTGTGTTGTTTTTTTTTTTTTGTTTTGTCACACTACCGCACTACAGCATAACTGCAGCAATGCTGTTTGTTGTCTGCTTGTTTGTGCGATTTTTGTTGTTATCCTCTATTTTCATTTCGTTTCAACCGGTAGCGCCAGCTGCTTGCATTCAAATATGACAAATGACTTTTGTACGAGCAATCGAATGAAAAGTTGTTATTGTCAAGTGCCTTTTAACGTTTGACTATTATGACTTGAATACTACGGAGATATCAGCAATAACGGAGGAATACGAGAGTATAGGAGGTAGATGCAGATTGTTTAAGAAAAGTGATATATATTAGCTATCAAATAGCCGAAGGATTATTTACTATTGTAATACGGTTTAAAGAATTACTGTTCAAAATATTTAAAGGCCGATTTTTAAATGTTTACCAACTATCGCTTTTGGGGTTTTCTAAGGTGAAGTATTGGCAACAACAAAGTTTTACGAATACTAATTCTTAGTATGGGATAAGCTTAATGCATTTTACTGAATGTATTTAAACCAAATATCAGTGAAATTTAATACCCCGTATAAAATTTAAAATATTTTGGATCTGTCTAATATTTACACTAAGTTGTGCAGAACGAAAATTTCAATGGATGCTTTCCCAGCTGATTGGCAAAGTTTCTAAATATTATAATTTACCTCATGAGAAATATACATAAAACTTGTTTTAATAAATTTGTATACTAATTTAATTTACTTTTTAATACTAACCTAACTTGTTTTAAGTAATAAAGTGTATACTTATCTGTAATTTCGGGAAAAAATATTTCATTATTATTGTTAGTCAATACCTCGTATAAAACAAAATTGAGCAAAAACAGGTACTGTAATAGCATGTATACTTTGAAATGCTTTATTTAAGCAGCTTGTACTGATTCTTTGATAACTATTTATACATTTTTCACTCCAAAAACGAGTGCAGTATTTTTTTAACTCAGTAAAACAAATGCCTAACAATTTTGCTAAAAATTGGCTTTCTCTTTTGTAATTTTCACTAGAACTTTTTTTTAGCCATCGTAGAACTGAAAACATTTGCTAATTAAGAAAGCTCTAGAGAAATTTCATCAATTTCGAAGCCATCTTTTATTTGATTTACAAATAGAGTAGAGTACAAGAATTAAGCTTGAAGTACATAAAGAGTTGGCGCCATCCGACGAGCAGGGTTGCCAAAATAGAATAGATGTAAATCGTATGAGTTAAAGCAAATCAACAGAGCAAGCCATTCACAAATTACACTATGAATTCAGTTTGAAATCATTGACTTCATGCTTAAACATTCACATTTACATATCATTTTAATTTATTTCATTGAAATAAATAGTAAATAATAAAAGCTTTTAAATTGGTAATTATTTTCAATTGGAATATTTCGTTTTTAATATTTTTTAATATACTTATATATTTAGGTGCTTCTTGTGACATTTTTGAATTAGTTATTCATTAAAATATAAATAGTCTTTAATTTATTCGCAAATGATACCTCAAAAATGCATACATCACCTAAACCGAAAAGCGAATCTCATCAACAGCCGTTAGTGAATTGCCACAACGATAACGAGCATGAGTGGCAAGTTGACTTGATTTGCGAAAAAATTTCACATGGATTAAATTGTCAATAATCTACACCCAGCGCAACAAACAAAAAAAAAACAAAACTCCACAAGCGCAAGTTGTAAGCTTCATGACTCAAAAATGTTTAACATATGTATTTGTGAAAATTCTGATGAAAATATATTGAGTAACTACATTTTCATAAATGGGAATAAACAGTTCAGCAAAATGGGTTGTAACTATTTTTGTTTGTTTAGTTTTAAAAAGACAGCATCAATTTTTTGTCCGTGCAGCTTTTGACCACTTAAAAAATAATAAAAAAAATTTTACAAATTGGAAAAACAAAACTTTTGTTTTGATTCTTGTTGATACTTACACTTCAATTATCCAGAATGAGACTAAATTTTTAACGATTTAATTTTTCTTTGATTTTTAATAATTTGTTGTATCACCCTGTGCCTCTTTTACACCCTGCAGTCTCGTCTTACAAATCATTTTTGTACGTATTCTGTGCGAGCTTCATCTGGTGGGTCGCTGGCTTAAATACTGGCGGGAGCAAGTAACATCAAAAAATTATAGAACATTTTTTTTCTAATAGCGGTCGCACCTCGTTAGGTAATGGCAAACTTCCGAGTGTATTCTGCCATGAAAAAACTTTTCACACCAAAAGATTTGCCGTTCGGAGTCGACGTAAAACTGTAGGTCCTCAATTTACGACGCACATCACAAATTATAAGAGAAGTTCGGCCAAACATCAAGCTATGGTCGGAGTGCCAAATTAACATTATCATTATTATTAAACAAAATTAACATTATTAATTTCACATTTATGACAACAATGTTTAAGCTCATCAGCTCTTTCATGTAATTGTTTACTTGATCATAGCAAACAGCTAAATTGCTGAATTTAATCTAGTTAATTTAATCTTAAGTTTTTCCGAATTATTCAGAGCAAACGAGAGATTTCAATAAAGGTCTCTCAGGTTTCTTTCAGATATTTTTAATTAGGAAACGATGGGCCATAATCAATAAGAAAATTTGTGAAAAAGATGAACCGCGTTGACAATTTCACCTCGAAACTGGGCATAACTATATAAGTAATAACTTGATATTTTACACTCAGTTGATAAAAAAGTACGCAGCCAGTTAAATCGGAAGTTGCTTTCATATACTTAATAAGACGAAGCTAAAATTATCATCGGTGAAATGATAAAAGGCAAGATAAAACATTTTTAATAATAAAACAATAATTTCTTAGCCTCCTTGTTTTCCAACGCTTTATTTTCCACACTCAAAAAATATATTTGCTCTAATTTCTAATAACTTTTTTAAATAATTGAGGGATTTGAAATATGGTCTCTACAAGATTAGCTTTTTATTTTAGATGATAAATATATTAAAAAATATTTATATAACTCTTACTGTAAAATGTTGGAAATTTTTTAAAAATATACATTTTCATGGGTATTTTCCTATCCGCTGAATCCTAATTGGTTAGCAGGCAAGTTACACAAATCTACCATATTTCTTTTGCGAAAGTCATTGCAAAGTTAACTTCCATTTCCGCAGTTGATTGTAATCTTATTTTGCTCTGCTTAGTATATCTAATATGTACCAAATTATATTTGTATGCTAAGTTCTGTTTGTCAACTTGTAAGTTCCCAATTTATTCATTATTTGTATTTTGTTATTGTTGTTTGTAATTTTCACTTCTTTGGCTGGCAAGCAATTAAAAAGTAAGATGCATTTTTTCTTTTTTTCTTTTTTTCTAAAGTACCTACTACAATTTTTTTTTTGCTTACCAATTTTTTATTTTTTTTTTTCGAGTATTTTATCTAATCGAGCTAGATTTTCTTTATTATCTTGGTTTCACTATCGCTTTTAAATTTATTTCGAACACCTTAGCGGTACAGAAAATCTGGTTACTAGAAATTCACAACTTTTTTCTAAAATCTGATACTTTGACTGTCTCCCAGTACAACTTTTATGCGCAGTATTTGATTTTGTTTTTCATGTATCGTTCATCAGTAACTTGGGCCATTTTTTGTTGCGCTGTTGTCCATTGCTGTCCATCGTTTCATAGCCCAGAAAGGGCATCAATTACTTAGTATTTCGTAATACGAATTCCGCTCGTTCTAGTTTGCTGCCGCCATTCCGGATACGTTGCTAGGACTTTTCTGCACATAAAACTTTACCATTTCTACGTCTCTGTATATTCGAGTCCACAATGATTACATCAGGAAATTTCACTACTTTTGCTCCAGTTTTTGTCTTATTATTGAGTTCTTATGAATTGCTTTTGTATGTATTTGTAAAGTACCTTGCTTCGGTTGCTTACTTTCATGCTGTTGCTAAATTGGCAAATTCAATTGCTTATTTATTTTTTTTTTTTTTTGGAAGAAAGGTGGTGGTAGAGGAATGCTAAGACAAGGAAAATAAATAAATGGCAAACATTTCAGTTTAGTTCAGTTCTATTCTATTCAACATATTGCATTGTTCAATTTGTTACTGCCATCAAGTTATCTTTCTCGAATTTTGTTTTATTTTATTTTGTTTTTTTTTTCGTTTTACCGTTATTGTTTTTATCTGCATCATTGTTGCTTACTCTGTTGGTTACAACATAAATTTCCTAGGTAGGAATGTTTGTATATCCGCCTTTTTTTCTATTGTTGGCTTACAATTTTCTCCATTCCGGTTGCTCTGCAAATTGTTTCACTCATTTGTTTTCATTCATTTACTTCCTCACTTTTCACTTGTATCCTCAATACCATACTTATATACAGAGGCGCAGACAGAAATATATTTTGTAGAGGGTTTCACGCCAATTTAATAAAAAATATAAAAAATATATAAAAAAAATATAAAAAATATTCCAAGCAAGTATAACAGTTGTAAGATTTTGGGAGTTTTTTGAACCCCAATATCCCCCCTTTTGAGTGCGCCAATTCCTATAGACATACAAAGCTACTTTTATTTAAGTAAATATTTTTTTTGTTGCATTTTTTGCTTACGCCTTTATCGAGTAATGCAACTGTTTCTTTGAGTGAAACTTAGTCTTGTACGGCTTTTAGTTAAACTTTTGTCTGTTCATTTTGTCGAACTTACCTTTGTACTCGAATAACAATCGCCTTATTGTCTACTAGCAGACAAAGTATGCTCAACTAGTTTCATTTTTTTTTTTATTTGTTTTGCTTTAAAGAAGCAGAAAATAGTGTCATGCCCGGCTGCAGGTCAGTAGGTCATTATTTGATTATAGTATTCTGCAATATGTCCAGTCAATCTTGTGGCTTGCTTTCAAAGACATACTCGTTGTTTGTATCGAAGTAATTGATATTAGAATAGAAGTCATTGTGTTTGGAACTCTTTTAAGTGATTAAAAATATATGTTGTATAATTCTTGGGTACAACAAAAAGCAGTAAATGCGGCGAACAAACGGGTGTACAACAAAACATATTTCTGATGTCTACTTTAGTGCAGGAGCAACTTTAGCGCTTATGCAACTAACAACAAAAGGAAGACTAACAGTTTCAAAAGCTAAATATAATCAACAGAATTCTCGAATCGAAGAAATGTTTTGCCTGGTTTGCATTTTCTGGTGAAAGTAACTGTGGGTGCTTCGGTGAGCTAAATAAGCATAATGTCGCATAAGGCCGATGACTTCCACCACAGGCTAAAAAATTTACTTCATCAAATTATTATTTTATTGCAAAAGATTGTCGGTGCATGTAAAAAATTTGTATCATCACTTATCGAAAATGGTATGAAGATACATCAGTAGTGCGATTCACTAACTTTAAACGATCCGACATGCGGAATTTTTCTCGACAATATTTGTCGTTGGTACTAACTATTGTGCGGTTCACTAACTTATTCTTAACGACACTTAACAGCTGTCTCGTTGTATTTATTCACAGTACTAAAGAAAGGCATCTTGGTCAAACTAAATGCCAAAATGGGCGAAAAACATAAAATGGAATGGGACACATGAATGAATGCGTGATGTCGAGTATAAATATGAGCGCGTTTTTATTATAATTGATGAAAGTGAAATAAGATACCAGTTTATTTTAAACTGCAAATATAAATTATTGTTTTTATATATAACTAGAATATTAATCAATAGTAATCAACTCAAGGTCCAAGGAATATCCGGAATGACCTGCAAACATGCCATGGCTTTCGCTTCAAAAATCTTCTCCATTATGAATCGTGTTTTACTCCAGTGTATTTAGGGTTTAAATATAAAAATTGTTTTAATTGTAATCATTTATATATATATATGTAACTAAATATATATTAAATATATATATTAAATTAAAATAGGAATGAGAAAAGGCAATAACAGCATACACAGCTTACACAGCGTACTTGGCTCATCCCGTTTAGGCTTTGCCTTAATGAGTATAAGCTATGGGACGTGAGTTCGATCCCTGCAAGAAGTCTGATGTGGTGATTCCCGAAATAGCTATAACTTTTACCATTGCTGTTTTTCCACATTTCTTCCTATTAAAAACTGGCCTTGAGCTCATAAAAATATTCTATTATTAAAACTAAACTATATTTCTGTTTTATGCTTGACTCTTTGATAAAAGTTTGTTTTTACCATTGGCACATTAATTGAATGGTAGTTATAGTGGTTGATATAAATCTCGTCATGAGTCTTTGGCGCCAAAGTTGATACATGAATCAAACGCCGGTCCCAATAGTGCCTCCCACAAAGGGTGACGGCACAGCTTCTGAAATTTTAATGCACTCGAATGAAATGGATTTTCAACACCCCGAGGTATACTTCGATCCCCGGTTGGAGCCTCTAATTCTTCGTCACCTCGTTATAAATCATACGTCAGTTATTCAAACGACATTATTTAGTGTCCCTCTTTTTATTTCAAGAAAACAAATCAACGAATTTTAAGTTCTTCTTTTATTTAATTAAAAATCACGAATTTTTGCTTCCTCGACTGATTTAACATCAAGTTTGTTGTCGCTTAGTTTTCGATAAGCGACTAGCTGACGACAACAGCTAATTCGGTAATAGTGAATATCGTTAAAAAATCTCTCGTGAATTGGAACATCGTTAAAATTTTCATTAAGATGAGTAAATATCGTTAAAATAAGTTAGTGAATCGCACTACAGTTTCGACGCTGTGATTCTAAATCGTTCCGATATATTGCTCTTTTATAAAAACGCGGAAAATAGTTGAACTTGCCTTTCACGAAATAAAGTATAAACACACCTACACACGCATAAGTTTGTAAGAATATCAATATTCACTAGAATGATTGTTTATTTTACATAAGTGCACTGGTAAATATTTTTGTTTCAAAATTCGTGAAGCAGATGTATCCACCGCGCATACTTTATTTCAGAGCAAGAAAGTTCAACTATTTTTCGGCATTTCTATAAAACTGCAGGAAGAAGACGAAGTTGCTGTGTATGTTACTACTAGGGATGCCAATTTTGTGAATTTCACTTATTCCGGGATTTTCGGGATTATATCAAGTAATTCCGCAATCCCAGAATCGTCCCGAAATTAAAACTAATTGTTAAAAACTGTAACAAGTGGATTTTAAGGCAGAATATTGGGAGAAAATATTATATTTCAAATTCAGATATTTTTTTTAAGATAACACATACATTACTTTTAAACATACAAAAAATCCTTTACTAACCTAAGTCTTCAATATTTTGTAAAAAAAAAGTATTTTTACCCCAAATACATGATTATTTGTTTGCAGTTGTTGCTGGTTATGTTTTTCTAGTTACTTTAGATGGCAGTTTGAGAGCGATGTGAAATTTGTTTATTTCCGAAGCTTATACAATATTTATTCATAACATGTTTAATAAAAAAAATTGAAGCTATTTAGGTGTAAAAACTAATTTAGTCAGAAGTTTGACCCTATATTCAATATTTATTACCCGAAGATAGCCGAAGTATTTGTTTGTTATTAAATTATTTGTTGTTATTGTTTGTTTGGATTAAAGTGTGTTCTTTACAAAATTAAAGCAGTTTAAGATGCTCCATCCAATTGTGACCTAAATTTATTGTTTACAAAGGCAACAGATGCGAGGCACAATTCTGCACCATAAGAAGAAATAAAAAAAAACAATGGGTTTTTGTGATGAATATTTGACTTTTTGCATCTGTTGTAAAAAATTATACTCACCAATCGCGGGATTCAAACTAAGTAATCTCAGGATTCTTGTCACTCCCGATTTGATATTGTAAATCAACTTCGGGTATTTCGTCCAAATCATATCACCACATAATTTAGTTTACCACATTAAATAGCCATCTAGTTGACAACCTCCTGCTATTTAATATTTGACATTTTATTTGATATTCAATTTTTGTGTTACATCGATGTGAAATACGAGCTTGCTTTAGAACTTCATTTACAAGGCAAAAATGCAAGTGCAATTTGTATGTCCCTGAAAAAACATAAGATTAATAGAAGACGTGTTCAGCGGACGGTTTCAAGATATGTCGAAACCGGGGCTGTAGAGATAAGGGAAAAAAACAGAAAGAAAGCGATCCGTAAGAACACTTTGAAAGCAGTACAAGAAAGTATTGTTGTTGGACTTACAGGGTGGCTCAAATAAGACCAGCTGATGTGAAACACAAATAACTTTTTTTATTTTTTAACATAATTTATTTTTCTTTTTGCAGATTATAACTGAACTCTTGGAAATTTAGAATGAATACGTACAGTCCACAACAACGCATTAAAATTCTCAGTTTTTATTATTCTTCTCAACGATTAATTGTTCTGACGCAGGAAAATTAATGACGTTTTTTTAACGTAAGATCAGCGCCCACATCTTCCATGATTACAGCTTTAGTTCGCTGTTTTGAGGAACTGGGTTTAGTTGCCGACCGTCCAGGAAGAGGTGCTCATCGAAATATTCGTACTGAAGACAACGTGGAAGCTGTGCAGCAGAGTGTTGCAAAAGATCCATCTGTCTCAACTCGTCGCCGTTCCGGCCAATTGGGTATACCCAGAACAACATTACAGAGAATTTTAAAGTTGAATCTTAAGATGTATCCATACAAAGTTCAAATTGTGCAACAGCTTCTACCGCAAGACCCCCACCAACGACTACAATATGTTATTCGCTTTACACAATTAGCCACACAAAATGATTTTTTAAATAATCTTTTGATGACGGATGAAGCGCATTTCCATTTAAGTGGTTATGTGAATAAACAAAACTGTAGGTTGTGGGGCTCCGAAAATCCAGGGGCAATACATCAGCATTAGTCACATCCAATCAGATGCACTGTTTGGTGCGGTGTTATGGCCACAAAAATCATCGGCCTATATTTCTTTGAGAATGAGGGTGAAACGCCAGAAACGGTCTCCGGGGCTTCTTACAGAACAATGATCGACAACTTTTTGTGGCCAATGGTGGAGCAACATCCTAATTTGTGGTTTCGACAAGATGGAGCCACTGCGCACACTGCTAGGCAAACTGTGGACATGCTGCGTGAAATTTTTGGTGCCCCCGATTTTTTTTATGGGAATATTTAAAAGACAAAGTGTATGTTAACAAACCACAGGCACTTGGATAGCTCAAGCAGAATATTCCAGACGAAATACGGCGCCTGCAACCAGAATCATTACGCCGTGTAATGCAAAATGCGCTAAAAAGAGCCAATGCCTGTATCGAGCAAAATGGTGGTCATTTGTCTGATGTCATATTTCACACATAGTCGCGTTAAATTTCCATAAAATGTATTTAACATATAAATATAAATCATTAAAAAAAACCGTTATTACAAGAGTTACACGTATTTAACGTCACTAGGCCTCATTTGGGCCACCCTGTACAAAGGTGCAGCAAAAAAACCCATGGGAAAAATGTAAACTGCTACGAAGGAAGCACGGAGGGTCAGAAATAATTTTTTCTGAGGAAACACTGTACTAGGATATATCCGAACACTTTTTTAAGGCTCAAAAAGTGCAAAATATTTAATATACTATTTATGTACTAAAACAATTTCTAAAAAAAGCTTGGGCTCAATTAAAAAAAAATATAAACAAAAAAAAGTTACTGGTAATCCTTCAGAATCACAAAATGTTTTATTCTTTGAGACTTCTGTCAAAATATTTCGAAAAATATTAAGACTTACGTGAGCTAGAATAATTTGTTTGTATAGTTAAAAAAAAGGAGTTTTTTATATTAAAAAATTGTGTTTTTTTCAATATTTTTCAAAATAACGACATGCGATAATAAAAATGTTTTAAATTTTGTAAGGAACGTGAATAAAAAGTATATTTATTTCTACATCGACCAAATATTGCATGAGTTATTCTATTTTGCTGTAAACCAGTATTTCGGAATATTCAAAGACAGCATCCAAAATTTCAATATCATGATTCCGTTGAACAAACTTTTAAGTACTTTTATGCAGAACCTTTAAGCTTTAATTGAAGTTGATTTTTTTTTATATTTAAAAACAAAACTATTTTTCTTAAAACTTAAAAAACTTACCAAAATCCTCATACTATTGTGAAATATTTGGTTGATGTCTTAGAGCACAATGAATTTTATAACTCTGAGGGAAAAACAGTTTTGATGCAAATCATAGCAAGACGCGACGAAGTCTCTCTCGCACCACAAATGCAACATCGAACCAGCATTCCTTTAGAGGTCAGAGTAATGGTTTTCTTACCTAGTGCCGCTCATTACATTTCTATGGTGGCGCAGTGGCCTCACTAAAGCTCCCTCTCTTTCAGCCGTGACCCAAGGCTCTACATGGGTTGCTCACTTTACCTAGAGTGCTTGAATGGGACTGAAGATTGATCGACCATACCCCATTGCATTGTATGCATATATACATATGTATGTAATGCTGCTAATGTGTTGAAGTGCTGTGAGACAAAACAAAATTTTAATTAAACCCCTACAGCGAAGGTTCGCCAATTAAAATTCATCCAATATTCAAAATCCACATAATTCAGTTTTCATATTTTTCCAGTAAACTCATCTGCGGGATATTTGTATAATTTTTTTAAATAACAGCTACTGCATAAAGTGTCAAACTTTTTGGCATTAAATAGAATAATTAAAACAGAAACAATAAAATAAGGGTTGCCTTTTTTGCATTTCAATGGTTCCAGCAATTAAGAAAAATGTGCAAGAATTTTTTTGTTTGTTTTTTGGTAATTTGTGTACTTTTTCCTTACTTGTTTGTTTCGAGCTATTAATCAAATGAAATATCAAAACATTTACAACTACGCTATTGCAAGCGAATTTTCAGAAGCAACATTCGCGCAATTCAGTGCTGCCAACTCCCTCTCAGCCAGTTTCTTCTCAGCTACCCGGCGTGGCAGATTTTTTACGCTTAAATAATTTTCTATTGGGTAATTTATTGAATTTGTAAAGTTTCTCAGAAAATAGGTAAAAAAAAAGAAGAAAATTATGGGAAAGCTGAAAATATTAAAAGGCTTTTTCACCCTATGCTGTGCAGGAAAGCTCAGTCAGCGGACATGCTCTTTTTTCGGCGAAATAACATCAATCTTCTAAATAAACAAAAATAACGTCATTAAATTTAATTATTAGTAAAACAGCTGCTGTTGTCCTTTTTACATTACAAATTCAATTGCATTTTTAACGTTGATGGGCGTACGCAATATTATTAAATTTGTGTGCCTTAAGGCAAACCCAAACACTTTACTTTATGAAAAATATCGAAATTATAATCATTATCATCTCATTGTCCGATTCCATATTTTCCAACACCTATACAAATAGGTTTATTTAATTTTTAACTATTTTGAAAAGTTGTTAACACCGAAACGTATATTTACTCGTAAATAATCACGTAAGTACATGTGGTGCGATTAGAGTTGAAAGCAATTAGTAGCTATTATGACTCGGTAAATTATTCATGTTATTTTTTTTTTTTTTTGTTTTGACTATGCTGCTCCATGCATCAATTGCGCTGAAAATTTAGTAATAAATATCTAATTTACAATTACAGTAATGCAATCATATGGTATGCTTAGTGCATGTAAAATTTGCCATTAGCGCTTTTTCAAATTTCGCATTCGATCCAATATTGAAATTTATAATAATTGCTAGGCAGTTATTAAAACACATTAATACTTTACTTCATATAATGTGGATATCGTTAAACATATGTATATTCGCAACTATCGGGTGTTTTTTTAGGGGTATAGAACTTCGAATTGAAATAAAACACAAGAAAATCGTTTTAAGGTCCATCAATTTGGCTTTATTGGAAGGATAATTTTATGCCATTAATGTTTAAATATGATTTCGGGCATGTGGCCGCCGCGGCTGGCTCGAATAAAGCCTATTCTACAGGTCCAATTTTCAACCACTTTTTCGAGCATATGGGGCCGTATGTCGGCAATAACGCCACGAATGTTGGCTTCCAATTCCCCTAACGTTTCTGGTTTGTTGGCGTAGACGAGCGACTTCACATATCCCCAAATAAAATAATCCAATGGTGTCAAATCACACGATCTTGGTGGCCAATTTACAGGTCCATTCCGCGAAATTATGCGCTCATCGAATGTTTCCTTCAATAAATCGATTGTGACGTGCGCTGTGTGGCATGTAGCGCCGTCTTGTTGGAACCACAACTCATCCACATTCATGCCATCCAATTCGGGAACAAAATAGTCGGTTATCATGGCTCTATACCGGTCTCCATTAACGGTAACTGCCTCTCCAGCATTATTGCGGAAGAAGTATGGCCCAATGACTCCACCAGCCCATAGAGCACACCAAACAGTCAGTTTTTGTGGATGTAATGGCGTTTCAAGGGTCTCATGTGGATTCTCTTCACTCCAAATGCGGCAATTTTGCTTGTTGACGTAGCCATTCAACCAAAAATGAGCCTCATTACTGAACAAAATTTTGCGATGAAAATCAGCATCGAGATCAATCTCATTTTCGGCCCATACACCAAAATCACGACGCATTGCATGGTCTCGCGGCTTTAATTCTTGCACAAGCTGGATCTTGTAAGGTCGCAAGCCAAGATCTTTGCGCAAAATCTTCCATAAAGTTGATGGACAAAGCTCCAATTGCTGTGCACGGTGGCGAATCGATTCATTCGGGTCCTCTTCAACACTTTGCTCTACAGCGGCAATTGTTTCTTCGGTGCGCACTGTTCGACGTCTCTGCGGATGCGTATTATTACATAGAGTAAACGTAGTGCAAAAACGATCCATGGTTAACCGAATTAATTGCTCTGATGGACGATTATGTCGACCATAAAATTGACGGAGCTCGCGGTAAACTTCGCGAACTGAACCATTATTTTCGAAATAAATTTGCACGATTTGCAAGCGTTGTTCTTTTGTCAACCTGTTCATGATGAAATGGCAAACCAAACTGAACATAAATGACATTAGAGTTGCCAGATTTGACCACAAAATGCCAGTTTTATCTCTATTCGAAAAACAAACCTGTAAAAAAAACACCCGATACATAGACTACATACTGGTGTACGTATTTATATTCACATGCAAATAGAAATGAATGAAATATATATATAATATTTGAGCTTTCTATGCAGACATAAAGGGTGTTCTTTTAGATGTGTGGTTTCCAATCCGGCAACACTTTTTTCAGAGTTAGTCTTTTTGACAGCTATTAGTCGATTTATACTCAGTTTGGTTTGCCATTTGGAAGAATTGAAGCCGAAAGACCATCAAACTCGTCGCACGTTTGGGGAAAATGCCCAAAACAAGATGGCCACAGATCCCGATTTTCAAAAGAAAATTTTGTTCAGCGATGAAGCTCACTTTTGGTTCAATGGGTATGTTAGTAACCAAAATCGTCGCATTTGGAGTGTTGATAATGCGCAAGCTGTTTAGTGTGCTCTATGGGTAGAGGAAATCATTGGTTCATATTTCTTCAAAAATCAAGCCGACCATAATGTTACAGCCAATGGGGCACGCTATAGAGCCATGATTAATGATTTCTTCGTACCTGAATTGACGGATGTTGATGTGGACGACCTTGGCTCCAACAGGACGGCGCTACATGACATACAGCCAACGAGATAATAAATTTATTCAAGGAAACTTTTCGTGTGCCCGGGACGATTGACGCCTTAGAAGAGAAAACTCGGTGCATTATTTCTGAAATACGGTCCCAATTGCTGAAAAAAATGGTCGAAAATTAGACCTCTCGACTGAAATTTATTCGAGCCAGCTACGGCGGTCACTTGCCGAAAATCATTTATCCTTAGCTTTATAACAAATCTAAATTCTTGGATATAACATTTAACTATATGCGATTTATTTCTTCTTGGAAACCACATGTCTAAAAAACACCTTTTACACATGTACGTAATTGCCATCGCGCAGCGACGGCCCGAATTTAACACAACTAAATACCATTTCAATTATTTTCATGAAACAAATGAAATTTGGCTATGCTATTATTGGCTAAATTCATAACTCATATAAGTATCATGGTGTTATTACGTTTTGTAAATAAATACTACTTTTATGATTTCGGCTGTCTTTATCACATGGCCAGGGCGGAAATATTGTTATATTAAACATAAAAACGAATATGTTATGTACATATGCTTTAACCCTTTTGCACCTACTGCCCCTCCAGTGGTGTGCAGTTGTTTTCAGAGAAAGCACGTGTTTTGCTCTGATCGTGTTGTGATTTTACAGGTTCCCCCCCAAATTCAGAAAAATGTTGTTTAGAAAGAAACCTTTTTTAGAAATTCAAAATTCATTGGTAAAAACCAATAATTTAAAATTCGTAAGTAAATATCAAGGCGAATTCAATACAAGGTGGTCGCAAGTGCACATACACTCAAACTCCACATGTTTTGTTTTTGCTTCTGAATGTCAGATAAATGAAATATAGAACAATAATTTTGAACAGAGAGAATGCCAAAATAGGAACGAATTTAATTTACAATAGCGACCGCAATTGAAACCTTACTCTTCATAAAGTGCCAGTGCAATATGCGAGTAAATGAGCTGCCACAATTAATGCAGCAAAAGCAAATGTAGTTGATTGGCTCAAAGTTATTTTGCTAAAACAATGCTTATGGATTTGATAAATGGTTTTGTATAAAAAAACATAGATTGCACTGCCTTTTGTCAAAGTGTATACTAAATTCCATAAAATGCAACTCCATTGTTAAAAGAAAATGTTTCTTTACAGAGTACATGACCGTTTAGAATTGTTAATTAATCAAATAAAACGTAATACCGATGATGATAATTGAAATAGTGCTAATGTAAATGGTCTATGAAGATAATAGTGAAATATTTTGCACTCATCTGATTCTGATTTGGAGGATGGTGTAGAAAAGAGCAAATTGTACGAAAAAAGCTTTCTGAAAACGAAGAATTCCTTCAGCCCGTATGGATGCGGCATTAAGTTTATCGTGTTTTTTGATTTTTTGTTAGGTAGTGTATTGTTCTTTAGCTTTAGCTGTGGGATAAAGATTACCAAAGAAAAACCATTTGTTTTTTAATATCTAACTTCCAATTTATTTATCTTTAGTATAAGAAGCTATTTTTTTTTAGCGCAATTTGATTTCTATTACAAAACATAAACAACATAATTTTCTTGAAGCTCGAATATTTAAACATGCGTAGTATATGTAGCTAGCTAAACTTATCTCTAAAATTAAAATTCGTTACAATTGAAAACTATTTATTTAAATTCAATTTGTACTCATAATTATAAGCAAATTTGCAACTAATAAAAAACGCCAAGTTGTGTATGTATGTATATATATGTATATATGTGCATATATATATTCGTATGTGTGTACATATTTAATAGTAAACTTTTGTTACTGTTTGCATTTCACTTTGGGAAAATAAATTAGTCTCTTTGTGGAGGGATCAATCATATGAAATTACTTCAGGTACATTTTCCCAGCTCATGCGTTGTCACCACATCTAAACACAAATGTGCCTGTGGTTTCGCGTCTGTTGATAGTTCCGACAATCTTTTTATGTAAAAAAGAAGCGAATTAATAGGGAATTCCAAAACTAAAATGATTTTAAAAAAGTACCGTGGTAACGTGCCACATCCAAAGTCCGTTAAACTTTTAACAGCCGCAGTGCAGTTGGGATTCTCAAATGTTGGACATGGAAGGGCTTTAGTTAGTAATCGATCCCTTTTTCCTCCGAGAACCATATCATCACGACGGCATGATCGGGACCACACTAACCGCTCCGACTCTTCACTTGGTACCAAGCGGACCCGTTCCACGCTTTACTATCTTGTCCCATAATACACACTTTCCCATTTTTTCGAGAAATATTTGAATATACATATGAATCAATTTGAATTTAAAAATATTTTTAAATGAAAATGTAAACAGAAAATGAAGATGTAAACAAAAAACAAACCAGTTGACACTTTCACCATTCAAGGCGAAAAAAGAAGAAGCAATCAGCTGATCGGAAGAAAACACCTTCTATAGATTCGCCTTGGTAAATATCTGTTATTCATAATTCATAAGCCGAAATTGACAAAGAAATCAAACGGAAAAAACAAGCACAAAATGAAATATTGTTTGTTTTTCCACTTTGCCAAAAGATTTGGAGGTATCTCAAATTATCAGAGCTGCAAACATAATATGAAAACCGCTCAATTTTCGAAATAAAAGTAGTAGATCTCAACTCCATTCGAACTGCACTTGTGACACATCCTAAAAAGCACACAGGCATTAGCATTGCAAATAATATACCCATTTCTTTGTACCCGACTTGCAAGAGAACACTAGGTAGGATAACGAATTGCATTTAATACAACAACACTAATTCGGAAAAATATGCGAGTTGAGCCAACTGAGATGTAGTGTTGGGAAGTGAAAAAACGTCGCTATTGTGAATGAGCCGGCAGAAAATACATGGATAATGTCATTTTAACACTTAATCCGTTTTTATTTGCATAGTATTTTTAAATATACATATAAAAACATCAATCTAAAATTTGCGAGCACAACTATTTTCCATTCCCAAATATCAAAGCGACCCTGCTTTTGAAACTAAAATAAATTTTATCCGAGTTATTTTGCAAGTCGGTTACAATAAAACGAGTCCAATATAAAATCCTACATTGTATATTTTTTCCTAGTAAATATGTACAATTTATTGCACTATTATACATATATTCTCTATGTGTACGTTTCATGTACATGTTTCAATAATTACAGGTTTTCTCTATAAACCGTGTTCTCACTCCCTTTTGACAAACCGGCTCCTTTAGCAAGGCGTTGAGTTGCTAAATCTTTAAATTGATGTGCAAAACTTTTAAAACAAAACTTTCTCCGTTCTCTTTGAATAAAATATTTAAATATATACTGGGATGATGTTCATGAGAGCTTTTTTTTTAGGTGGATCCCGGGTTCAAATCATGACCAGGGCAAGTAACATCAAAAATTATCAAAAAAGTGTTTCTAGTGGGATTTGTACAAAATTTACATTATTAATTAATCACCCTAAATATTTTTTCAACAATTCCCAATGAAAACATAGCTTCTATTTTCGACAGATTTTGCACGTCACTTTCCTTGCTAACGGGTGTTCCATTTCTAACTTTCGGAACGTACATTGAAAATCGGATATAAAGTCCAGTTTTCGAAGGGCGCTTGAATGGCGGGCAGAGGCAGCTTCAAGTAAACTCTAATGGTTTACTAACTACAAGATACGAGAGGGATGGACTCGAAGATAGTACTGCGTATGTCAAGTTTGGTTTGGAGACAACCCGGTTTCGGTGTTATGTCATCTTTAGTGTTATTTTTGTTTGTTGCCAAACCAACTATGACAAGGGATGACGGAAAATTGTTCCTATATAAATCATTTTGAAATGGCTTAGTTTAAAAAAAAAGTAGTCTTTCATGTTCGTTTGGGTTGAAAGTTTTTTAAGATACTTTTTTTTCTTTGTGTTTTTTTTAGCTATTCGTAGAAATGAGAATCAAAAATTTAATATTCAAGATATTGTTTTGTTATTTTAGCTTTATTGAGACATAGATATTGTCTCATCGAAAATCTTTGCTGGAGTTATATATTTATACGTCAGGATAACGGTAAAAATACCCGAAATTTCGCGAAAGCCAAACATCTTATATTTTTTTGTATAATGACGGTGTTTGTCATCAAAATGAGGGAGATTCCGCTAGATTTAGGAAAACGCTCAGGGGTGAAAGAGTCAAAAATAATTATTTGTTCAAAATGTATCCTCTTGACGCTAGAGTCAACTCTTGTTCGGCAATGCAAACAATAAGATAAGATAAGATTACAATGTTAATTTATTCCAATTCTTCCTCTCTTTAGTATTGGTCCCTCAAACGAACGAGCATTGTGGGGTTCGAAGGTAGCTTTAATTTTATTTGATATGCCCTAATAATGCGTGGAGGGCTACACAATTATTTTGTTATTTACAGAAAGAATTTGCTTGACTATAATCTCGAAAAACTAGTTTCAATGAAATCAAACAATTCATATATAAATTGTAAAATATTTAGATATATACGTCATTTATCAAGAATCGGTTCTGTTTAATTCTTAGAGTATTCTTACATAATATATAAATATTCGCTCCACATAGGGGCTTTTCATGTACATAAATAATGTGAATTTGTTTTTGTTATCTTCGAAAATATTGTAATTGCTTTGAAATACAGGGTGTTTCTCTGGTAAGAGAATGTTGAATAACTTTAAAAAAAAAAAAAAAGATTGGAAAAATGGTGTTTTCTTTTATTTATTTCAATCCTTTATAATTTATGTGGACTACTTAAAAAATGATCGACTAAATGGCCATCTTTATTGACCGAAGCGAACTCTGCTCTTTGTTCTCAGGCACTTTCTATCACCTCTTAAGAGTATATCGGCCAGTATAGTAGTATGGATATTTCGGCATGAATATTAATTTTGAGCACATCAATTGACTTCGACTTACCAGCGTACTCTATTTTTTTTTAAATAACCCCGCAAAAGGAAGTCTGGGGATCGAAGCTTTTCGATATCACACGTCTAGGGAATTTTTGTTGCAAAAACCGCATTGCATGGGTTGCTGTGTGGCATGGCGCCCTATCTCGTTTGCAGCCAGAAGCCAGTCAGACCTTTTCAACGCATTTTCGGACACACAAAATATGTCAAGAACCGCCGATATCGTTTACCATCAAATGATTCACCTCCACTAAAGACAAATGACCCAATGATAGTTTTTGCGCACACGATATAGTAATGTTACTTCATGCATCTCTAGAGGATTTTATGAATTTCATGTTATAAGGCCATGGGATATAATGCCTATGGCTTTATTTCGCTTCACGTTGAGAAATATAGCCTTCGGCCTCCAGACAAACACAACCAGCATCATAACCCTTATTACATTAACATAACATTCCTAAAAACTGATTTTTTAACACCGCTAGAGAGGATGAAGCGGTCCATGGTTAAAATTGTACTGGTTTAAAATTTCTAATACGTGTCCAAAAAACTAAAACGGTTGACAACAGAGGAGGAACAAATGGGACTTTATATATATGTACATATATATATATATATTTCTAAAGGGATTCATTTATTGAAACATGCTATTTATTTACTTTACTATGTTTGGTTTAGTAAAAAAATTCGGAATCCCACTACTTTTGAAGATAACGAAAATTCCTTACGTTATCGCTATTATCATTTAAGTTAGTGGAATCAATTTTAGTGACTATTAATGGAATTTATTTTTAATGGAAACTATTTCCATTAATGCAAATCGCACTGTTACTATCGCAATCAATGTCACTATCCGTTTAGTTTTGAATCAACCACGTATGACTGTTGTGGATTAGCCAGTTTTCTTTTCTATTCAATTATATTATAGCTTTAATTTCAACCAATTTCTCATCTTTAATCTGTTTTTCGTTTGAATTTTTTTTTTTTTTTTTTGTAATATAAATCTTTCAAATAGTTACAATTCGTCTGCATTTTTATATTCCGCACATCTTTTATGTTCATGCCACAACGTCTTTCGCCTTAAACCCACAATTTAAAACTTTGAAAAATTAAACCACGAAAGCCAAGTGGCATTAAAATAAGCGTAAAATGCTTGTGCGATTTTCTTTCTAGGACATTGCAACATTGCTTGCAGTAAAAAGACGTGGCAGCAGGCAGAGAGGCAAACACAAGCCGGTAAAGTAGATATCTACTGCATGCAGCTTACTCTTAGCATACATATTTACATACATACAGCATTTCACATAGCAAAGCTTCAAAGTCATACTTTACATTTCGTTCAGTTTTTGACTGTCTGCCAAGTACCACTTTTCTTTCTTTCCCTATCAACTCTGCTGTCTCATGGTAATGTAGTGTATGTGGCCAGACTGTTGAAAATAAAATATGTACATATATACGTAGTACATACATACGTAGATATGTTTATTGTGCTATTTGTATTCTAAAACAAAAAAAGCAAGAATTTTGTGAAAAACCAACATTGCAGCTGTTACAGCACCAATCCACAGTAAAAGCATGGAGAATATTGCACACTATGTTCTTGTTTTCTGCCATATAACCAAACTGTTGAGCAACAGTAAACGAAAATGCGGCCAGAAGCTATTGGAAGAAGGTGCTATAGAGATGTATGTTTTAGTAAAAGAAGACAAATGTACGTACATGTAGTACATATTAAAGTATTGACATAGTTACTATGGAGCAAAATAATGTTTTTAATATCATTTTTTTTAAAACTATTTAGTTTAACGAGTATTCAAATATAAATTTAAGTTACTGTATGTACTTATTTAGAGAAAGTCAAAACAGTTTTACAGTTTTTTTTAGAAAACAGCTAAGGCATATCATCGAAAAAAATTAGAATTTGTTTTAATGTCTGGCGTCTGGCTCTATTAAGTGTTCTACTAATATAATATAAAAAATATTTGAATGACAAATAAAACAATTTTCCTAAACACAAAATGCCCACCGCCAGTCACTCTGATGAATGGAAAGCGGGATATCAACGCAGTACTTATTATGGGCGGTCTTCACCTACCTTAAGTTCCCGCTTACTTGAAGAAACAAGTGAGGTGTAGTTCCCAAAAGCTTTTTCTACCATACCGATCGGTAAACGAGCTCTCGCTTACTTTCAACTGTCATTTTTGTAGTATAAACAGGCATTTCTCATTTTGTAGATCTTCCATTGTGGCAACATCGTATAAATAGCGCGTAGGTCACGAACCTTTTAACTTTTTGACAGGGTCAAATGAAAATGTGTACTTTCAAAATGCCCAATGAATCAACCTGCGATCAACTTACGATAACAAAAAACGGAAAGCAAGCTATAGTTTTAGGCGGGTGGGGACCACCCGTAAGGAATGGCAACCAAAGGTAAATCTATTTCTTTATCAAAAGCTCAATTAACTAAGCTATCAAGCAAGAAAGCAAAAACCTCTAAAAAGCCTATATAATGAGATTGACGAGGTCATCAAAACTCCGTCATTAGCAATGCGAGTACTTTGATCTCCCGTAAAATTGTAAAATTTAGATGCAAACCAAACGAGAAAGAGCCTGCTTGCTGATACGTGGACGGAGACCCTGACAGGACATAGCCTATTAGCATCAGACCTGGAAAATCAATCGGTAACCAATCGACTGTTTTTTAGATTTTTAAAAACTTTCGATGGTTTTTACGCAACCTCGATAGACTGCGTTTTCTCACTATTTAATTGAATTGACGCTGGCCAAATCAGTAGAGCTGCGGTGAAACTAAGTAGAATTGCAATACATTTCGAAAATCAACCTTAAATGGCTGATCGAAATATAAACAATAACATTAACTTGGTACAACCCCGAGGCAAAATTTTGCACCCATTTTAGAATTTTTTTGCAAACGCATTTTAATTAATTGGGATGGAATATGTTACCTGACCGAAAAGCTCCTAAAGCATCCCAATTGGAAATTCAACTTTGGTCCCAAGAAAAATACGAATTTTAATTAATTTTTTATCCCAAATAATGTTTAACAAAAGTCTTTCTAATCCAAATTTCAAGCTTTTTACGAGTTTAACAAAGTTTCATAAAACTGTTTACTTTTTTATAATCGATGGCAACCATTTTTATTCATATAATGAAAATTCATATGATAGAAAATGCCTAGCAAATCAAAACATAAAACTACAAAAATTAATAATATTTTATATGAGTTAGAAACTTTCGCTTTAGTTTAATGGCTTGAAGGTAGACCCTTTCAATTTTATATTATTTATAAAAAAAAAAACCTTGAACATTTTGAGGAAACTTTGCTGATATTCGTAAGAAGTTTGACATTTTTATTGCTCGGCAATTTGTGAAGCAACGAGCTATTTTCTTAAAGAAAAATAGTTAAAGGAGTCTTCTGCCTTGCTAACTGGCGCCAGCTAGACACCCTGATCCGAAGCGTAGCCAAATTCTTCTCTATCTTGTCTTTCCATGGGATGCTGTTCTCTGATTTAATGTCGATAAATATATGGGTCTTTTACAATATTTGACATTTTCGTATTTCTTTTTCTGTATGCATAAAACAATCCTCATTTTGAAAAGCAAGAAACTCTTGCTACGGTATGACCTTGAGACTTATCAGTTGCAACTGCGAACAGTCCAATAATTGAAAATTGGCCACGCTTGAAAATTCATAATTTAATTAGCGGAAACCGATTCTTAATTTAAATTTAAATATACCACTTTTATTATTACAATAAGACAACCATGGTATAATAAACGAACAGAGACAAATACGACACCAGAGCATAATTGGATCAAATTAGATTTAAATATCAATCAGGAAAGCTTAAATTTTCTTTTTGGTAATGTAAAATAAGCTAAAATGTTATGTTGGCGAAAGGGTGGAAAGTGCACAACTTCTTTGTTTTCTACACTCTTTGCATTGCCTATGAAATCAGTATTTAAATTTTAGAAAATACTAATACACACAGTGAACGAGAATAAAAGGGCCAGTCAGTCATTCGCTTATGGCAATGTAAGCGGTTTAAGGAATCTTAAAGCCGAAAAGTACTTAAATATGCAAAACTTCAGACCACAAAGTCTACTTTGCCTAATTTAAATTGTCTCTTTGCGATAAGTAGTTTTCTCATGAAGTTTCTCGACACTACATCTACTACCTTCATAAATTTTACTTTCCATATCCGATACACCGCATAAGGGGTTTCTATTCAGAAAGTAGATATATAGGCTTAAAATTCTTTTGGATTTTTCATGGCAGGTACTAACTTCCATGCACTTTCGGGCTAGTCGAATACGTAGAATGTTGCAAATTGAGAGACCTATAGTTTTGTGCCGACTCCGAACGGCAAATGATTTTTGTGCTCGAGTGTTTGCTATGGCTATTGGAAAAAAGCTCTTCAATAGTTGCTGCTACCGCCGAGATTCGAACCCGGGGCTGGTTGCTTTAAATGGATTGTCACCTTGGTGGCAAGCAGTCAGCAAATTTGCCATTATGATTTCACAACTCTTGCAACCTAAAGCCAACCGGTTGCTTAAATGAATTTCTGGATTTCATAAAAAACTTGCACAGTAGGTGTTCGACTGTCTCTCTCTCGCAGCTTTGACCGCACCTGATCTAGGGTATGCTGATTACTTCGGCATGATCTCCTAAAAGAGCGATGGTTTTAGGGGGGTCATAGGACACCCAAAACTGTTTAAGTTTTGAATAAAAAATTTAGAAATTCTGTTTCTGAACCCCAAAAGCGAGGCACCCATATACACCCCGTGGGTTACGCTCAATACAAAGCCATACCTCGGTAGTTCATGGTGTCCCATTACCGTAAATGTACATATACCATAGGGTAACACTCAACCGCTAGTTGGGATCAGATCGAAGTAGAAGATATTGCCTGAATAGCCGCATGACTATCTGAGAAGATATTCTGCGACCTCGAGCGAGCATTATGCTCTATGCATCTTATTTCCTCCTTTATTGCAAACGTTTCGATCAGAAAATCGCTTGGATGGTCCGACAGCCGGATGGATAATCTTTGATTATATATCACAATGAAACCCTCTGCTTCGACCCCACACTCAAACGTTAACCCATCCGTGAAGACAGTTAAACACTCCAATGGTTAGCCCCACCCCTGAGGCCAGCCCATGCGGCTTGGGAATTTCATGAAAGGGATGTGGTTAACCCAGATCTTTGTCAGGGTGTGCCCAGAGGGCAGCGCTTTAACCTCAGGCAATGTGCGTTGATAGTGGAGATTTGCCCTAGCGTTCTTTCCTTCGAGAACCCCAAGGCTCGTAGTCTGATAGCGCTGTTAGCTGCCGAGTTTTCGATAAACATATCTATTGATAATAAATTAAACAGAATGTTGAAAACATTCGTTGGGCATGGTCTTATAGCGCCCATTATGCCAACTGCTAAACTCCGTTTAATTCCACTTAGCTTCTTAGCAGCGTAATCCTTAGTAAGGGCTGTCCACCAGACCAGCACCGCATCAGAGAGTATGGGCCGAACTATAGCTGTGTACGTCTAGTGCTTAAGATTATTTTGATTGCGTAGAGAGCCACCGAGACCTTACTTGTAGGCTCTTTTATATTCAGCCTTCAATTAAGTTTGGGGTCCAGAATAACACCAAAATGTTTAATTTTCCGCCCCTCGAAACTTTGTTTTAGTGAAATCAGGCTGTTTGGGTGTCTTTTGGAAAAGCATCAGGTCAGTTTTCTCGGAGTTCACTTCAATCCCAGAAAAGAGCTTATGGGCAAAAAATCGACCATCCTTAAAGCCCGTTCCATAATTTCACGTATAACCGAAGGAAACTCACCCGATACCAGTATCATTACATCATCAGCATAAGCCAATATCTTGATTCTCTAAGAATCTAGCCTTACCAGTATTTTTTTCAAGACCATGAGCCATAACAGAGGGGTAGGATTCACTGCATATACAACTCTGCTCTGTGATCCCAATTCGTCATGAACTAGCCTACTACTTAGAAAGAAATACGAACCGGACTGGACACAGTAATCAATACCTGCTTTCATTTGTACCCCGGACACTACGAAAAAAATATTTCTTTATATTGTTTTCGTAATTGTTTCCACGAATTGCGATATTTTCTTTAGATTGATTAAAGGTTTCCACAAAATAAATTAAAATCTACATAAGCTTAAATCTGTTTTCTCCTAAAGTTGTAAATATTTCTTTAACGCCAATGCATCCCCCTTTTTCTTTAGTTTGGTAGCCCTTCTTCTTCAATCCAGACAATTTTTTTTTTACTTCATGTACGAGTAAAGATTTAAGCTTGTAGCAAGGCAAATGAGAATGTCAAAATATTTGAGACTGAGAGGAGATATCCAGCAGATAAAAGAGTTTACTAGATTTTCTTTTACCATAATTACTGCCACAAATATTTTAAAAATTTCAATGGTTTTAGTTATTTACGCATGCAACCATTGTTTTCAATTACCCCTGAACTATTTAGAGGTTAAAGCGCAATAACTTGTCGGTCAAAAACATCTAATAATACACTGGCCGCACACATCTATGCCGGTGAATTTGTTTTTTGTTTGTAGCTATGTATTTTTGGAAACATAAATATCTAAATACATATTTCTATTTTTGCCTGGTCGCCTTGCTTCGGTCATATAAGATGACCAGATTCAAGGCTGACATTTGCGCGCAATTAGAGCACGCATACACTAATACAGTTTACATGCAACTATACAATGCAGTTTCTCATTCTACATACAAATAATGTAAGCCAAGGTTTTACTAACAAAAGCATGTGAAAAACAAAACAAAAACGAAAAATAAAATAAAATTTCCTGAAATTCCAAAACTGAGCAGCACAGAGAACAATGTCAACTATTGTGCATGAATGTATGTGTGTATGTGTATATGTGATTACCCGCACACACACACACACACACACGTGAATGAATTTATTTAAGCAATGTTTTAAATCTGTGGTGGATAGCGTATTTTTGCCAAAGTGCCATTTCAAGATTCATGCATACACACGTACATATATACATATATCTACATATATACACACACAATATAAAATATACATATGTATGTAATTATGTACATATGTGGCCGTAAAGGATATGAATATGTAATTTCTCGTTGTTATTTATTATACTCTTTTCTGTACCGCTGCAAGTTTATGAAAAAATGCTCGCATGTTCCCATCAAAAATCAAAAAAAAAAAAAATGTAAATAAGAACAATGATAACGTAAAATGAAATGCAACGCTGCTAAATGAGAAAAGTTGCTTTAGTGTTCGCCGCCCCATTGCTGCGCTGCAATTGTAGTGGTGTTGCCGTAATCGCTGCGTTGTCTGGATATTCTGCCCTTAACTCAGCCACACATCCCACTCACACTGCCGAAGTACATTTTACTTATTTATCGCTGCTTGTGCATTTTATGTTCATATCCATTGAGCGTTTTCCTTCTGGGTCGTTGCTGCAAAATAAGTTGACTTCATAGCATGTCCGGCATTCATACTCGCGCACACCCTTACACCCTTTCACACACATGTATGAATGTATGTGCGTACATATGTTTGTATGTGTTTCTGTGAACACTTATCCAAATGTATTGCATACGCGTACAACCTCCGCCACTTCAGTAGTAGAGCGCACTTTTTGTTTGCTTTACCCGCCGACTGCTTTAAGCGCTTTAGTTAAATTCCGCTAGCTGTTTGTTTTTTGTTTTTTTTTTCGCTTTTCGCTGTTACAAATTGTATTTATTATTTTTATTCTTCTCAATTTATAATGCCACTTCACATTAACTTTAATTAAGAATATTTTCTACCGCGCTAAAATTGCAGTTACTGCAATGCAAGCAGCACCAAAATGTGACTATAATTTTAACGAGCAGTTATGCAAATTGTAATATGTTTTGTAATTGGATTTAGTTGATTGGTGTATTTAAAAGCTAAAGTGTTCATACTTAAAACATTAGCGTAGCAGCATGAAAATTATCCTTGTTAATGCTGCAGCAAAATGTCGTTGAGACTTAAAGTGCTACTTTTATCAGAAATTGGAAACTGTGCACCGCAAAGAATTTATTTTTCCATCATTGCAATTTATTGAAATTGTCACTTTCTCGCAAACAGTTTTTGAAAGGTTTTCCTACCCCATCACAAGCCCCTTTTCCATGTCCTGTGGCAGCAAAAATCAACTTTATTGCGCCTAGGAATTTTATCATTTCTGCAAATTGATATTCCTTCTAAAAATTACTTGGCGCATCTTCGGTACTGATAGTTGTATAGTTGGAGATTCCGTTAGGATACTTCAGTTAAACTTCTTGAGTGATCGCATCTATCGCCTTTGCGAGCGTGTGCTGAGTAATGTTTGTGATCATCGCTAACAATAGCAAAACTCAAGGTATATTCTTGGCAATAGCAAAAAGCTGTAAAAATGGTGGCTTGATCGTTTTTTTCCGATGGTGAACTTGAATTTCATCTTTCAAAAACACAGACCAATTTTCAGCAAAATGATTTGATCTCGATTTAGAGAACTCTATATATTTTGCTCTTAAAAATATCACTTACCGACAGGAAATCTGATATATGGGAAATAAAAATAAATTTTAGATTGATAAACTACGTTTTAGTTTATTAAATAACAATTAAAATTTTGCTATATTTAAAAAACTGTTCTACGTTTTATATTCTACCTACATATTTGGATAAGACTATTTTATAGTCGCAGAATATACAAGTTTTTAAGCATTTTTTATAGTATCTCATAAACACCAACTATCTATAAATAGATAAAAACGTGTAGCAATTTTCTTTATTACAATTTGCCTCAAAAACTGATGCAATCAAATTAAGGCAGCGTATTCCTTAGACTCACGGCGCGGGCGCAGACCATATTTTAATCCTAGGTGGCAAAAGAGTCGAAATATTCAGTACATCCGATTTTATGATACTATATTGATGCTATTAGAAAGGTATAGCGCTGACGTAATAAAAAAATACTTTCGTGAAAAATAAATGCGCTAGGCGGTACTATAGGCGAACAATTTGAAAACTAAAGCTGAATAATGGTGGTGCGACTGCAAATGTTTTTATGAAATGTCGACCCGCAAGGTGGCGCTAGAATCGAGTTATCCAGAAAATTCATATTTGTGAACGGGTATTGATGATATTAGAAAGATATGTAGTATTTTGATTAATTTGGAGACTATTAGAATTGTCTTTATAATCCAGCTCATATGGCGGTCGCCGTAACTGGGTGTTTAGAATGTCCGTGCTGTATTCGGTGGGTCCCGTGTTTAAACCCTGACCGGGACAAGCGACAGCAAAAATTATAGAAAAGTTGTTTCTATTAAAGGAATTAAAATTATACAGATATGATCCGCAGTTTATGCTAATATTTTGTGCTTACTTTCAAAGTTCTGTTACAAGGAATATGACAAGTATTATTTTCCAAACTTATGATATTCCTATTATAAAATTTCGCCTTGAGAGTAAATCATTAGAGAAACACTTATAACTTTACAAGATTTCATTTGAAGAATAATTATCTTAGTGGGAAAAATATATAATTTAAAAATATTCTGCAAAGTTGAGGATTCACGCTACAAAAGTACCACTCGAACTTTCATAGTTTTGACGTAAATTTACAGAAAAAAGACGATATGTAATCGCCGGTAATTTTTTTTTTTTTTTTTGATGCCTTCTAACAAAGTAAAATTTATATATCAGAGATCCCGCCAAGTCCGCGTCACACTTCGTTTTCTTGGCTTGAATGTGGATTGAAGCTACTTCGTTGAAAAGTTGATATTTATACATCTGGTAACACAACACCTACAGATTTATTAAGCTTTAATTTATCATGCGTCATATACAAAAGTCTCACAACTCAAATGTCAAAACCAATTAACATAACTGCTTATCGATCAAGCACGATCAATGACATTAGTACAAAAACAGGCATCACGATAGTTTTGTAATTAAAGAAGAAAGTCATATAGATAAAAATGTTATCAGTATTTAGTTGTGTGCTGTGCGAGCTAATTTACAAGAAAAAATCTACGTGAAATTGTGTTTGTAGTCAAAATTTTTGAGAATTTCATTCTAATTTGTCTATAGTAATTATAAAAAAATATTTTAACATCATACAATTTACTAAAAATAAAAAAAAAAGTGGAAAGTAAAAAGTTTCGTTCACCTGCGCTAAATTCTAGCATACTTCCGTCCAGAAAATATATATATTTGCAAACTTTCATTCAGACATGCAAAATCAATTACTCACGCAAACCAAATCTAAAGTCATTAGAACAATTTGCATGTATGTGACTTAAGGCTACCAGACAAAAGAACTATACTTTTACGAGTGTTTGCAATGACAGATAATTTTAAAGTAATTTTCCACAGCTGTGGGATTCGCCGAAAAAGCAAACGATTTCGATTGCAAGCAAAAACTAGATAACTTTTGCAATGAAAATGTGCTCGCAACATAATTACATTTTAAGGAATTTGAAATTTCATTGCGGTCTCGTAAATATACAGCCACTTGCACTCTGCATCTACACAATCTGCAACACAAATAACCAACTGCTTGTGTAGTAAAAGTATGAGTGAAAAACTGGAGACTAAAAACTTCCTACACTTCTTACCTACTACATATTTACCTACAAGTGAACATGCATACATACATACATCATTATGTGTGCGTGTGTGTGTGTGTGCGAAAGCGGTTGAATTTACAAGACGACACGTCGTATACGTATCTACTTCATTTGAGGCTACGGTTGGCTTGCTACATACTAGAATGCTACATACTAAATGCTTGTGGCGCTTTTTCATACGCTTGCAGCGGTGACGACGTCAACAAGAAAACTTGCAAACTTGAGTGCACGTGCGAAGGTGCATAAAGTATTGTTGAAGTCAAGTGTGCAGCAGCGTGCACACAGCCTGCTTTGTTGGGTTGGTGGGTTGGGAGCGTTGAACGCAAAGCTATGCGGAGAAGGCTAGCGGTGACAAAGTAACTGATGGTTAGTATCTTAATTTCATTTGAAAGTTGAGCTGCTTGTATGAGCACACACACACACACACACATACATACATACATCTCTGAACATGTGCGAATTTCTGCAAGCTGGCATCTAACTTTTTCGCATATTTGTTCGCCTTTGTATGCTGCTTCACTACTGCCGCAATATTTTCTCGCTTAGTTGGGTAAATATTTATTTGTGTTAGCCAATAAAAAATGACTTGGCGTTACAAAGTTTGCCAAACACCAAATGTGAGCTTGATTATCGTTTGTTCTTACGTAGTTTGTGTGCGGTCATTTCAAGTTTGACTTTTTAAGAACAAAAACGTAAACCCTTTTGCATGTAAGTTTCGTAGCAAGTTATTTTTTTTTTTATTTGCAACATGGCACATAATTAAATTGGTTTAGGAATGAAGCAAAAGCTTTTAGTACATGAATACGTAAAAAAGTAGCAATGCTGAAACAAACTACGTCATTTGAAAGGCTGGGGTTTGATAGCACCAAAAATAATATTGATTTTCGATCTACTTTCATCATATTTTTAAAAACCTTTCCCTAAAATAAATCCTAAATAATGTCTTTCGTGTCCCTCATCCCAACATAAAAATTTTTAATCACAAACCCGACGATTTCAACATTTTTCAAATTTGTGCCGATATCTGTCACTGTTGCAGAACTTTAAATTTACTTTAGAGTAATGTATTTTATTTAACGATCTCCGGGTATTTAGCTGTAAATTGACATTAAATGAATTCATGTTTTATTTAAGCACTGAACATTTTTTTGAAATTCAAAAATGTATTATAGTTTTTTTTTTACTTTACTTGTTTAAATACTTATTTAAAAAAATAGATATTTTTAAGTTTTTTCCAAGCTAACGTATTCCATTTTCTTCTAAAATTCGACTAGAATTATAAAACAATGAAGATGAGGGCGGAATGTAAAGCATTTTTTTTTCAAATTTTCGAAGAAGCATATATGTATGATTTGGAAAAAATTTTTACAGAAATTTCAGACATTATCTCTAAAAAAATGCAAAATTTGTAAAGGATATTTTCTTGAATTTTTGAAGACCTTCCCGAACCCTCCCACCGCGGCCATTTTAAAATTAGTACCGTAGCTCTACCCCTAGCATATCTGTGTTTGTTCATATCTAAAAAAACACCATGACGTTGTAACCACAAAACGAACTTTGGTTTCACTCACATATAAAGTGTGTCAAATTTAGTTTAGCTTGACCATTCAAATAGGTGGCAACTTTCGTCAAAATAAAACTATATACATTTTTTTAAGCGAAATGAACCCTTTGGCAGTAATATTCAAAATTTCATTTAAATTAAATAAAATTCGAATTTTCAGAGAGGTGGCAACTCTCTTTAAAATATATCTATACATCTTCTGTTCAGCAAAATGAATCATTTATCAACCAAAGGTTAGTTTTTTTTATAAAGTGTGTATAATTTATTTAAATTCGGCCTTTCAAACGATGCCAGTACTCTGATTCCGTAATCTCCGTAAGGTGGCAACCATACCCAAATTTTTTATTTAAAAATTGTTAATTGTTAATTTAAAATCATATATTTTTCTTAGATATATACTACAGGATTTTGTTTTTTTTTTTTATAAAAAAGATGGGAAGCATAAATTAAAATATGGCGCATACAATTTTTTTCTGTATGTATTGTTATATTAAATTTGTAAATATTTACTTTGTTTTCAAAGGTGGTAACCGCACTAAACTTGTTAATACATCTTAAGTTAAATACTGTTATTAAATTTAACATATCTGGCAACACATCAATCTATTTTTATTTGTACAAACTATTTACAGAAACCAAATAAATTAACACAGAAAAAAAAATGTTCATAATTTTAATTATAAAAACTTTCGTATATGTGCATTGAAATTACGTAAAATATTTATGTCATCTATTTTTGACCCAACGCCTCGTTAAATAGCATTATCTTCGTTGAATTGATTGATAAACAAAATTATTTGTTTGTCGCTGATTTGTATCTCATTATTAAGTCATTAAATGGATGGCATCTGAAAATCGATAATAACTGACGCAAATATATACATACATACATATGTACATGTGTTTAAAATTGAGATCGCATGCGCGCTGTTCAGACACTTTAATTAAGTTGTCCAATAAAAATAAGAAACAAAAAAAAAAACAACAGAAACAAATTGATATTTACGTACGCATTGTCCAAAGGTACATCGCCGAGTTGATTGCTACCTCAAATCCAATTTTATTGTCTGCAAGTGACTGACAGTTGACATTGAAAGCTACACAAATCGTTGATTATCGTTGGAAAAAATGTTGCAAGTTGTATCAAAAAAAAAAACAAAAACACACCAAAAGCAGTGGAGCTATTTTGGTATGCATGGATGAGTTTATGTCAGAGTATTTACCAAGTTGACGATAACTACCTGATAAGTACTCATAAACACATAAAAAAAACAATTTTGTTGATAATAAATAATTCATTACTTTTTTAAATATTTGAAATGTCAATTTTCCCTTTATTATTGTTTTCAGTAGTCTTTGATTTGAGTTGAAATTGCAATTAAGGGTGTAGTTAGAAGTTTTTTGAATATTAAATTACACTGTTCTAAAGTATTATAAGTAACGGTGATATGTGTATTTCTGAAAGACTTTTCAGGCAAGCGTCTATTTACTTCAACCCAGTAGCTTTTCCCCTTCAGCCATGTTGTTAAAAATGCTTGTGATTTCGAATTCAAAAAGTTGCAATATTAAACAAATGAAATATTGGAAATTAATGCATGTAACCTTGGTGTAATCTGTAATAAAAATATATTAATATTTCTGTAGAGCTTTTATTTCCATACAAGTTAGAAAAGTCTGAGCCTTCCAAAAATTTAATAGATTATAAATTTGTTCTGCTATATTACTTGACACTTGTTTGGTGAAATGAATTACGGCATACCCTAACACTAGAGGTACCCGCCCGATGCCATTTGTTTTCACTCAACGTGCGAATGAACTTGTGCTTTGCAGACAGCTAAACGTTTTCCCATTTTTATGCAATACAAAAATACTATGTTGATTATAATTTCCGAGATGTGTCTCTAAAAACAGAAAGCTTGTAATAAGAGCACTTTGAATGTGGCTTCGCTCCAAAACCTCCGTTCGGTTCGGCATCGGCCATAAAAAAAAACCTAATTTTATCCGAATAATTGCTAATTTGTATTAATTTAAAAATTTAATTAAGGCTTAATCTTAATACGTTCCGCTTTGGAAAAAAGTCACAGCAATAATAATCATGAAAAAAATTATTCATTTTATAACGAATCGGAGACTTTTCTTAACCTTAGGATGACAAAAGATTTTGTTGTTCGCAGTTTACCAATACTCCTCCGAGTGACCCATACGATTTTGCCTGTGTTTCGGAATATGTTAGTGTGCTTTAACTTACTTGCGTAAAAAGGTTTATTATACATATATATATATAGATATATATATATTACCAATATATATCACTAATATATATATTACCAATATATACATATATATATATATATATATCGGTAAACGTCGAATATAAAATGCAAAGTTTAAAAATAAAAGATGTTTCGAATAAAAAAAATTTAAACCTTTAATTTTCTGAAAGAACTCGAAATTTTGATCAGTGGACAGAAAAAATATTTAGGATAGAACAAATATTGGTGAATTCAAGAAAAAAAAATTACGAAAGGACACCCCTGTATTGACAAACCGAAGGTTAAAAGAACGGTATTCGTTTTTACCAGCTAAAATTAACATGTTTATTTCACGTTTTTTTTTACTTAACCCTTCGGAGGTGTGGTGGGGTATGTCATACCCCAGCACATGTATTTCCTTAAATATATATATGTTTTTGTTTAAGGAATACGTTATCGCTCCCAATAGCTTTCATTAACATTCAAATACAGGAGATCTGCCACGTTTTACATACCCCAGATATTTCTGTTCCATGGGACAGCCTTTCAAAGTGGGCTGGGGTATCGTATTCGATCGCCATAACTTTTTATGTAATTAATGCATTACAGTGAATTTTCTTTCCTTTAAATAAATGTTATTTTTACTTTTGAAATGTAAAAACAGTTTTGAAATTGTTTAAATACAAAAAAAATTATGTTTCAGAAAACTGGAACCTCACTTTTTGGAATAATTTATATTGTCTTTTTTTTATGGCTATAATATTGAATACGAAGGAAAAATTGTTATGTTTTCAAATTAACACTTTTTAAAAATTAGTTAAAGAATAATAAATCACCACAAAATATTGCTATTATTGGAATTTGGTATTTATTTGAAATTGATAGGCATGGGGTATGCCATACCCCACCACACCACTCAAGGAACTTTTAGTCACCACACCAACGAAGGGTTAATTATATGTATATAAAAATAACTTTAAAAAGATATTACATTTGAAGAACACTATTTTTACATAGAACTAATTCATGCTATTTTTTCGTTATCCTCGAGTTTGTCGAAATCAAAAAAAATTAATAAAAGAAAGTGTAAAAATCACACAAAAAACCATACGTATCCCAAAAATTCACATTCAGTAGCGGGCCAGCAAACTCGAATACTAATTAATGATAAATGATTTCAGATGTAGAGTAAAAAAGTCACTTTGCATAGCACTTCAACTGGGTCGAAAGTAAAGTAAAATGGACTGAGTCTGAATGAGGACGTGACATATATTATGATGAGTCCAAATTCAGACTGACAGGCTCTGACGGCTATCGCACCATTCGCCATAGAACATGTGAACGTTTTGCAGAAAATACTTCTGGGAATGGTATGGGGATGCATTTCAAAATACAAACCGGAGTCCTTAGTTTTAATAGAGGGTACAGTAAATCCCAAAAAGTTCGAATTTATTGTACTTGGAGTCCTTAACAGAAAAGAAACTATATCCAGTTTTTCAAGACGATTCAGCGCCATGTCATAAGGCATAACCTGTAAGTTTTATCCTGAACTATTTTTTAATGTTAGATTAAAAAACTGAAGAAAGATTTGAGCAAAATGTTACTTAATTGGACTGAAAATAGTCCGGACCTCAATCCAGTACATAACGTTTAGGCTATGATGGGCGCTGGAATTCGTAAAAATAAGCCCAAATTAATATTAACAATTTTTAGAGATTATATGCACAAGTACAAATAGTAAAACACACACAGGGTGGCACAATAATGTAATAAAAACTACAAAAAATTTAAATCCTTAAAAATGTAGTCACATTTTGTATAATTTAAGTGTAAGTTTTAACCAAAACCAAACAAAAAAATATTTTTCCGATTCGCCAATATTTTTTCCAGTGGTCAAAAGCTGAAAGGAACCAAAAATGGATGCTGTCTTTTTCTAACTAAACAAAAACAAAGTTACAACACATTTTCCTCAAATCTTATTAAACTTAAATTAGCCAACATATTTCCATTAAAATTTTTACAAATATCTTAAGCATTTTGCAGTTATTAAGCTTGTTGCTTCCCTGACCAACAAACAAATTAAAAATGGCGATATCTCTCTAAATGGTCAGCACTGTTAATGCTGAGAATTTATCAAAACTAAGTTCAATTTAATACTTTTGGATAAAACAAAATTTAAGCAAATATTTGTCGTTATTAATAAAGGTTGCGCATTTAAATTATACATACTAAATTACTAAATATAAATTCAATAAGGGATATACACAACAGCAATCTTTTCTTGCCTCAGGAGACTGACTCTAATGAAAAAGCTGGATAAGCTAATAAATAAGCAATCTTGTAGAATTTATGTCGCTATAAATAAACTAAAGTGCCAAAATATATTCTACACACATTTACATACTTATATGAAAGCAAAAAAAAAAAAAAGGTAACAACGAGCGAGTAGCCGAATATAAATTACTCAATTTGTGCGTATAATTGGTTGTGTGCTCTCTAAATGCACACTAGAGATTAATTGAAAGTTTTTAATATATAATTAAGGTAGATTTGATGGCGTAAAATATGCATACAAACATACAAATTTACTTAAGAAGCTTGCCTGCAATTATAGTCAGGAGTATGAGGATATAGCGAGAGAAGCTATGTATGTGTTTGGGATTTGTAATTATGCAAATTAAAATATAAAATTTTACTACACTTTAAATATTTCACTTTATGACTAATATTTGCACTTTAATGTTAAATAAACAAACATGTTAGTCGAAATTATCAATATTTAATATTTACGTTAGTTTTGCACTCATTGAAAATAAATAAGAATTGGAAGAAGCATCTATGCCTAAATTTAGACCAAAATATGTAGCTATAAAATTCATATTATCTTTATAGATCTAGTATTGCAGATAAGTATTAATTTAACTTCGTATTATTGAATCTCTTTAAAGCAAAAAGGGAACTGTGAAAACTTAACGAACCGAAAAAATATTTTTAGTTATTTTATCAGGTAAGAGATCAAATCAATCTATTTTCATTAACGATATGTCTAACCCAAGTTTAATTATTGTATATAAACAACTACTTAAAACATTATAATTGTAGGAAAACCACCAAACCTAAATTTTGATACGAAATTCTTCTTACACTGAGTAAACTTCAAATTACCAAAAGTGAATTTAAGAAATCGGTGCAATATCATATCATATCATTCGAATGAGCAATGATGAAAATAATTTCTGTGTTCTTTTTTTTGCTTACAATACACTTAATATTTAGTTACACATAGTTAGAAACTTAGTTAAAATTTTCCCATAGTCGGATGAATTTCATTTATGCTTTTATCCATCGATTATTTTCAATAATGGTCGGAAACAAAAAGCCAAAATTGAAGTTAATTTATTTCAAGATTGGAAATACTACAAAGTTTCATTCTTCCTCATTTAAATATTTCGGTTTTGTAGCTCTACCGAAGAAAATCTCGATGAGCTGCTATGTATGTATGTATCTTCATTGGCGCAACCAGGCGGTTGTAGTACTATCTTGAAATTAATTTATTTTTAACTTAAATTATCGTAAAAATGTAAGTCCAAGAATAACGATTATTTTTGATCGAAAAATAAAAATGCTTAAATAATAATTTTAAAATTACGATTTAAAACAAAAAATTTAGATCGATTTATTTAAGTTATGTTTTGAACGAATTCGTTCCAACAATTTTTTGAACCGAAAAACTGAAATAGCGATTATGACTGATCCCTGTTCAAAACTGAAAACTATACTACTGAAATAATTAGATACCCGGGTATTGGTGGAGTATACCACATTCCAAATCGACTATTTTTTTTTTATAAATAAGGATACGTTCTATCATTTGATTGTCCAAGTTATTTTAGTTAAGCTACATAATGATCCTAAAGATTAGATAGAAATATCAAATATTAGTAGTATTACCAAAAGTGTTAAACAAACTTTAGAATATTCTAATTGATATCGATTTCTTAGTAACTGTAGAAGAAGAAAGTAATTTTGTTCTAATACTTTTTAAAACTATATATATCTAAGATTCCAAAATCTTAGTATCACAAAAAATTCGTAAATTAGAAAAAAAACATACCAACTAACGAAAAGTTTTCTCGAAGTGATAATATATTGTTATAAACTATCATGTTTTGGCTTTCTCGTACCAAAACAACTTGCAAAGAAGGGATAGCGAATCTAAATTGGAATTGGATATGCTCTTAGTTTTAAAACTTGGGTGACAAAAGCAACATAACAAGCATAATAATCATAAACAATAGCACTTTTCACGTGCACCACTTTGAAAAATTGTTGCTTTTCCAAAATATTCTCTAAAAAAAACTGGCCTCGAGTTCAATAAAATTCAAAGAAAAATATTATTTCATTTACTACTTAAACAAACCAAATTACAGAAAAATTATTTGGTATTGAAAAGTCCTCACTTATTTGCACTTTCTCTTTATTACAACTGAAACCGCAACCAATTCCTATTTTTCTGAAGTTTAAGGTAAAATGTAGGTAAATTCATTCGCATGGTTAACCTATCGTAACGAAAATTTTAACGATGTAGCTATTCAGCAGCAATTTTTTAACGATTTTTGCTATCGCCGAGTCAGCTGTTTTCGTTAGCTAGTCGATTATCGAAAACTAAACGACAACAAATTTTATGTTTTTAACTCAATCGAAAAAAGAAAAATTCGTGATTTCAACTTTAATACTCAACTTAATTACTCATAAAATAAAAGCTTTTTTTTTATTTACACTTTATAAATCAATAATAACAACCTTTTGATTTATTTTTTGGTTCATAAGTAGTAGTTATTTTGAATTTTTATTAATTAACTAAAAATAAGAGTTATATTTACTTTTTATTTTATATATTTATCAAAACACTTATTAGGTGTGGCTTAAAAAGTAAAAATTTGCGACCGATTTATATGGATGACTTTTATAAATAAAGGTCTTCCATAGCTGTTATAAAATCAAATAAAGTTTAGAAATTTATTTTTAAAATAAAAATCAACAGTAACGGTTATTTTCAATTTATAAAATAAGATATAGTAAAACGGATTAATTTTCCATTTATAGAATAAAAATAAAAATAGTTGTTATTGTGATTTTTATAATAAAAAGTACCTGTTATTTAAACTTTTAAATTTTTCATATAAATTGAAAAAAAAAAAATTATTCAAAAAAATTTCATTATCAATGAATTAAGAAATCGATTGGTATATTACACTTGTTTGTAGAACATTTTTTCATAGTGCATTTTTCAATGATAGTTTACAGAAATAACTATTATTTTCCCTCCCTAATAAAAGTGCATAGTAATTTCATTCTGTTTTAAAGTTGCTGACATTTCAACGTTAGAATACGTTGACTGTTGACAAAGTTATCCGCGTTCTCACAATCGAGTTGTGCCTACCAAACAGCCGAATAAAAGAATTTTCGATACAAAATGTGGACCAATAAACAACATATTTTAGTTTCATTGGAAAAAATCATTACCGCACCTGCCCATTCGTCTGGGAACGGAATGCATAAAAAACATTTTATCAACTACTTACTCCCTACACATATATGTATATCATATGCTTGATCACTTACCTGGTCTATCCAATTCGTGTATCAGTTCGTCCGGTTCCAAATATGAAGCTGCTACCATAAATGTTGTACGCCTCAATGCCGCTGCCCGCCAGTCACGTCCACCATTTGTGCAGAGCATTAAACACACACCGAATAGCCACCACAGATATAATGTTGCTGCAGACTGCGAGGCAATTGTGAATGTGTCACGTTGTGTCCCCACCGCCGCCGCCGCCGCCGCCGACGACGACGACGACGACGACATCACTTTCGTTGGCGATGTGCAACCACGCATTGATGACTCTGTAGCACATGAGGATGACGTCGGAGCAGATGATGTGGATGTGGTCGATGATGAAGTGGTGAGTGAGTGTTGTAATGTGTGCGTTGGATTAAATTTACTCCGGCCGGTGGTGTGGTTGCTACAACTGCTGTCGCAGTCGTCGTTGATATTGTTGTTGTTGCAGTTGATGAAACGCATTTTATCGTCATGGCATAGTGGCCGCCATCGCCATAGTCGTTGTCGTTGTTGTTGTTGCTGCTGATGAAGGACATCATGTTGTGGCTGTTGTTGATTAAAATGTTGCTGCCGTTGCTCAGGCGCGTCGTCTGTCGACAATTGCTGCTTATGCCGTGCACTTTGTTGTTTCATTTGCTCGGCACAAGGCTTGGTTGTCGTATGTTGCTGATGCTGCTGTTGGTGGTGGTGATGTAATTGCTGATGCTGCTGAAGTTGTTGTTGCTGGTGGAGGTGGCGGTGGTGGTGGTGGTGGTGGTGGTGGTGGTGGTGATGGTAGTGGTTATAATATTGTTGCTGGTGATGCGCATTGCTATCCTTGTGGTTTGATGTATCCGATGGATGCACTACATCTGAATATCCGTATAGCGGTAGTTTTTGTTGTAACGTATTTAGTTTTGTTTTTTCGCTGTTTTGCAATCGTCGTTCTTCCGTTGTTGCGTTCAGCTGCGCACTATCGCTAACCAGAATACTGTTGTTGTTGTTGTTGTTGTTGTTGTGGAAGCTTTTACTGTTATCTCTTTTACACTTTTTATATTTGCTATTTATATTGTTTTGGTTGCTGCTAGCGGTGTTTTTAACCGCCACATTCATTTTTAATTTAATCATTCTCTTTTTTCGTAAGCAATCGTAATTTTTTTTTTTTTTTGCTATTGTTTTTGTTGTTGATGCTTATGTCCGCATCGATGTTTTCTGTGCTTGTTGATTATTCCCTTCAAAGCAGACAAACAGTCATTTTACTTATTTGTATATTTTTATGCTTCAATTCACTTCATTTCCTACCCGTCCCTTCCTTCCTACGTTTTCCGCTTTTGCGGTTTCGTTTGTTTAGCGCAAACAATTTTTTTACTCTCCTTTTTTTTTAAGCTATAACAACAATTACGAGTCCATGAGTTTGTGCGTGGCTATGGTGTGCAAATAATAAATTAATTTATTTGTGTTTGCATTTGTGTCTGCAATCGTTGTTGTCACTTTTGTCATTGTGTTGTATGTACATATGTATGTATGTGCGTATTTAGTTTATCATTGTCGCCCATTGTTGTCGAGTTTATTTTAAATTTAATTGCAATCGATTTTAACTTTTCCAATTTATTATTGTTTACCTAACGGTTGTTAGCAGCGGCCTTAAGGAATCAATATATGTAGATAGACATAACTAGGGATATATGTATATACATTAGGGTAAGCCAACAAAAAAAAAATATATTGTTGATGCTGCCTCTTAAATGCAATATTTCAGTAAATCCTAAAGATAATTTGGTGAAATTCGAAACGTAGGATTGGGGTTAGAAAGGAGAAATTTTGTTTTTGGCACCGTCCACTTTAAAGAAAAAACTATATCTTCGAAACTAATCTACCAAACTCTACCAACACATTGCTGGTATTTAGGAAAACTTCCGAAAATTTAAAAAAAAACGGACAAAAACGACCCCACCCTTCATATGACGGAATTTCCTAAAATTTAATTTAATGAGCAGAATGAGGTTGCACTAGCAAATACGTGGAATCAAAAAATTTTGAAGACGGGTGTGGAACCGCATAATTTAGAGCAAATAGGTATATCCCCGAAATTATGTTATCAAATTCTACCAAATTTAGTATACACATTGCATTTTAAATCAATAAAAAAAAATTTGAAAAATCAGATGAGAATCACGCAGAGCTCTCATTATAACGGTAACTTAAAAATAATTTGATCAAATTTTGGAAAATAATACATAATATACAGCAAATTATAAAAATGTGATATCCCAGTAACAGTAGATAATTTACTCAAATTGGATGTACTCGATTAGGATGGAGAGCGCCAGACGTGAGTTACAAATGTTGGGGGAATAGGCATGACACCGCCCACCCTTGAATCGAAAAGGTATAAAGTACCTGAACAAACTCCATCCCACTCCTCAATTAGCGTAATTTACAAATATATTATTATCAGACGATAAATATTATAAGATTCAATATTTCAGTAACTATAAACGGTAATTATCTCAAATACACTCACACTGGTTGGGGAGAGAAAGACGAGGGTTAAACAAAATTTTCTTAAATTAACGTGTTCCAATTAAAAGCAAAAATGTTAACACCGCAAACATTTCATCAAACTCAATTAAATTTTGTACACGCTTTGTATTTTAACTCAGTCGGAAAACTGCCGAAAGTTATTTAAGTCGGACAAAAATCATGCCCTATTCTTATATAACGATATTTTGGCAACTGTACAAAGTAATTTGCTCACATTTGATGCACACGATTGGGTTTGAGAATGAAATACTTGGAATCAAACATGTTGGGAATTGGCATGGCATGCGCCACCTAAGAGCAACTGCACTTTATTGTTAAATTCCACCAACTTGCGTAAATACTATACATTTCTAGTCAGAAAGCATAATTTTGTAAATTTAACCAGACGAATGCCACACCCACCTCTTATATAACGGTAACTGCACAAAACAAGCAAATATTCGGTATTTTGCAAAATCATTTTTACATTTGTCACAAATCCAAATTTTTCAAAGTGATCATATTAATTTTTGTTTGTGTTGATTTAAATCAATAAAAATTCTTTTCCATGAGGCGTGGCACCGACCTCTATATATTCTATTTTGGTCCCGGATATCACATTAACATACTGTAAAAATTCCACAACGGTCGGTTGATTACTTTGGACGCCTCACAATAGTTTTTTTTTTACATAAAGTAATGTTTATTTGCAATAAAAAGTTGCGCTGAGTATGTAAAGATCGGTTGCTGTGGAACTTATTTGCCTGCCAGACCTTTGGAAATAACCATTGCTCGGCTTTGCATCCATTTTCGGGAGAAGGACTAAAAACTAGTTATTTTTGCCAAATATGCACATAATTATTAACCGTAAAAACAATTGATGTAATCTCTACAAATGCGGCAATAATTTCTTAAAAACATTTTTTTTTTTGTAATAATAAATTGATGTAAATGTTTTCTTATTTGTGGTTTTGTGTTAAAAATGTTTACAATTATTTTGACAACATTTTCAGATAGTTAATAAATCACATATATTATTTTTGAAACTTTGGTATAAATTTGAATTCATTAATTAAATAATAACAATTTGGAAACATTGTGCACCAAATTAATGGAAAAGTGCATTTTCGATATTCAAAACCAGGCGGCACAGACAAACAATAAGTAAAAAAGTAATTGGTGTAGGAGGCAACAAATTTAGGGGTAACAGGAAAAACACATTTGTTTAACACCCTAAAAACTTTACCACCCTAAAAATTTGCATAACCTAAATACTCAGAATGTAGAATCAATCCTTATTCCATTGAGCCCTGTTTATCTCCTCGATTTAGCATACGCTAAATCGGTTAAAAATTGAGAAATAATAACTAAACTTGAAACATATTTTGCGCTTGACCCAACAGGTTTAAATGTTCCAGTAACTAAAAAAGCAGATTCTATACGCGTGATGTCATTAAGAGGAGAATGAATCACTTAAAAAACGAACCAAATTTGATATAAAGCTTATATTTGAACTCGATAAGCAAACAGTTTAAAATCACAGAAATCTAATAAAAACGATGGTTTAACCCAGAAACCTTAGACTTTCCCAAAAAAGAAAAAAAAATTGCAGGTCGGAAGTTTACTTCTATTTGCTAGTTATATATGCACGTAGTTTAAGGATTCACAGTCTATTTAACATAGAAAAATTTGATCATTTTGGATTTTAGGTTTATCACGGATCACGGTTTGGTGATTTTTCCACAATTTCTGATCCTTTTTCTTCTTTGATTGCTACTTGCGCAGAAAATCTGAAGTAAACCACAATGTTGTAAAAATTGAGGCAGAAAGAACACGAAAGTATATAATAGTGCAAAGCAAATTATCAGCAAACTAAGCCTACTAATTCGATTGGATACAATATTTGTTTTCTCTACACGTTAATATGGAATATATTTACCAAAAGTACTGCTAAAAATATGAACAGTTTTTTTCTTAAATCTATGTAACTTACATCAATCATGCTAACGTCAGTGCTCTTTTCATGTCAAAGATTTTTTGACGCAAAAGGATTGAGTGTCATTTAGATTATGCAATTAACTGGGATCAGTGTGCCGAAGAAGCTAAAACTGACAGCTGGAGTGACAGTTTAGTGAAATAAAATAATATATGTAGGTAGGTACTCGTAAATATATCAGAGTTCAAACTTTTGGTGTGGCTTTGTAACTGAAAATATAAATTGTTCACTTCTCTATAAGCAATGGACTGTTAACAATTTCATTAACAATTGTTTACAATATTTTTTCCCTTATTCTTTTTGTTATTTTGCTTTCATATTCTTATTCGACTATTTTTTCTGTTTCTCTAACCACGCCCGCGTACATTTACTTGCAACATAGTTGTTAGTGAGACTAGGGTTGTCGCTGTTGTTGTTTTTGTGTTATTGTTGTTGTTGTTGCTGCTGCTGCTGCTGTTAGTATTGCCAATGTCAGCAATACGTGCGTTGCGTTGCAGAATTGCACAATGCTAAATGTATTTTTTCGCCTTGTATTCTGTTTTTTTTTTTTTTTTTTTTTTTTTATTTCGTTGTTCTAGTTGGCTTTACCGCGTATTTTCTATTGTGTTGCTTCGATTGATATTTGTATTTTAGGAAGTAGAGTTTGTACTTTGTTATTTGCTCTTAGTATTGACTCTGTTTGTGTTTTTTTTTACTGCAGTAAAACGATGTTTTATTTTTATTCTTTGTTGTTTTTTTTTGCGTCCACTTTTTTCTGCTTCTGCAATTTCATACTCGTACACACACACACACACACAAGTGTAAGCGTGTAATGGTGTTACAATGCTTTGTGTTTGTTGTGTAATTTAATTCAATGTTTGCTTTTTCTTCCATGCACTACACTTTCAATTAAACAACAATTGACGTAGTTTTCGTTTCCTGTTTACATGAAGCTACCGGCCAGCCATTGCCTGGTAACACTATCAAATATGCCACCCTTTTTATTATGACGAATTGTGCTACATTTTTTTTTTCGAAAAGCTACGGGCCTAGCAGGTGGTTTGTTGATTTTTAATCTGAAACGGAAATAAAGTGGGATAGTTAGTATTTTTTGATTTATAGCAGAAAATTTATTGAAACAAAATTGGAAATAGATAGATATGCTTTAATCTGCAGATATTTTTTATATTTCCCCTAAATTCTTTAAAATATATTTTGATATCGTATTACGTAATATGCTGCATATATTACAAGTAAAATTTAGGTGTACAATTTTTGGTATTTAATTTGCCTACATAAATATAAAAAATAATCAAACATTTAAAAAAAAAATATATATATGTATAATACATATTTATTTAGCTTTTTATGAAAGTAATATTTACTTTCACATATAAACATTCACTTTTCACTTTATATCCGACACTGTGCATGTGTATGTGTGCAATGTTTAACAAAATTTGTTGCTACTTTCCAAATTTTCCGTAAAGTTCATTTCAATGTCTTGAGTCGTAGCATAAATACGATTACAAACGTAAGAGGAGCATTTGTGATTTCTACAAATGAAACTGATATGTTAGAAATTCTCAAAACGCATACAATACCCAAAAATTCAAAGATTTTGTATTGTAATAAAGAAATCTTTAAATTTTATATACAAACAATTTTACAATTATTATTTTTTGGTTCATTCAATTCACTTCAATTCAGAGCTTGATATTTGATGATTTCTCACTTGTGACTAAATTTCTAATATTCCTTTTATACGTTTTGGGCTCGATAATATTTAATTGCTGCTAATACAAATATCGAAAATTCAGTCCATTTTAAGACCAATCAAATGTTTTATTTGAAAAGTTGATTCCTTATAAACCTGTGCTTACTTAGGTTTACCGGTGTAGGAATGGACATAAGGAGGCCTCATTTAGGCTGGATAGTTGTATGCGAGTTTAATTTGAAAAATTAAAAATAAAAATTTCCATTAAAAGAAATTGTACTAATTCCATATATAAGATAGAACCTTTCATAAATGTATGTGATCTCAAGCTATCTACTAATTTCTTGACTTCTAGGTCCACCGGTAGCTAGTGGTAATTTGGGATAGAGTACTGTCGGGGCAGCAAGTATAATTAAAAGTTAAAAGTAATGATTGGATTTCCACGCAGATTTGGGACAATTTTTATTTCTTCGAAAAGCAATGCACTGGCTAACAACATCAATTGAAATGATAAAAATTTTCCTCCTAACACCCCAAAACTATAACAGATAGGAATGTATCGAAAAAACAATGAAAAAAATGTGTTAAGGATATGAAGCGAATTGGGGTGAAACAAAGTGATGTAGATTCAAGTGACTTGTTTTTTGCCAAATATAATGTTTCTTATCTCAAGCTGATCCATTTTCGTATGCCGCCTTAGCTTTTGTTTGTTACTTGTTACAAAAATCGTTTGATGTCACTTTACATGTGTGCCGTTTACATTTTACGATAAGCCTTGTGTTTGTTGTTTTATTTGAATAGTAAACTTTTTATCACAATCATCTCACACACGAAATCTCTCAAGTTACAAATAAAACCCAAAACCTGCCTAAACGAGACCTTGCATTAGGTGCAGTTTGCATCCCCACCGATAAATTTTTACACTAAACATTAAAGCAAGTTACTAAAGGGAAATTAAGATACACAAAATATAAATAAAAACTTCCACACTTTTTGATAATTGTTACATTTTTACAGCTCAGTTTTTATTAAACACATGCTTTACATGTAATTAATTTTCACTGTTCGATATATTTTAACCTTTTTGTTTTTCATAGTTATATTGAAAACACTTGCCCTTCTATAAATAACTGGCAGCAAGTAAACTTGAAAAATAACTTAAGGGAAGTGAATTTGCCCACAAAAATTTTTGGCTAGACAAAGTTGAATAATAAATTACTGATTATTTGCAAAGAGTAAATATTATGAAATATGTTTGGAAAATAGTAAATAACAGTTCGTAGAAAAGTCACGGATTTCTGAGTAAGTCGAGAGAATTCTATCTTTCAATTCGCATTGCCCTCCGATTTCACAAAAAAATACACTCATTTTTTATTGGATTACCTGAGCGCAGTTTCTAAATCCAGAAAAAGTTTCATAAGTATATGTGCTGTACTGGGTGTATGTCGTGCTATGGCGATATCAGAAGTAAATCTTAATTTATATGAATACATTAGTGAACTATTTGAACGAGTCGAATAACCATTGAACATCGGGGAACGTTGGACTCTAGAACCATACCAACGCAAATTGTGCAGTAGTGAAATACAGTGAGTCTATAAAGTTTACATACACCCTTTATTCTTAACTAAAACAACCATTTATTCTTAACTAAAACATATTCGCACATACATTTTCCAGGCTCATTCAACTGATTTTTAGCTGAAAGTAGCTAAATAAACATTCATACATTGAGATGCAACGATCGGGGAGACCAAAGATTTTAACGCCCCGGGAGGAATGCAATATCGTTGCAGCCGTCAGTCAAAACCCAAGAATTTCAGCAGTGAATTGACGCAAAACGTATACGATTGTACACAAAATAAAATAAATCTCCAAACCGTAAGATATGTGTCGAATAGTGCTAGTTTTCATTGACGAGTCACACGTCGTAAGCCATACATATGTAAGTAAGGTTAATAAGAATAAGAGGTAAGCGTTTGCTAACCAACATTTTGGATAAGCACATGTACTTGAAGATTAAAAAAAAATAGTTTACGTCTAAGTGTGTTTAAATTGGGTCTTAACAGCAGTCACTTCTATTTCCAACAGAATAACGACCCAAAACACACGTTGTATCTTGTACGTGAATGGTTGTTTATACAATTGCAAATAACTCCACACGCCCCGCAAAAACTAGGCATTAACCCTATTGGACATATCTGGGACTTATCAAAATAGTCCCTAAAAGCTGTCTTATCGACTGAGTGGGTCAAAATATCCGGAAATGGTACCAGCAATTTAGTGAGGAGTATGCGTCAACGTCTAGAGTCATTTATTGAAGCAAAAGGTGGGCCAGCAAAATAGTAAATTTATCTAAAACTATTGCAATTACTTTTGATGTATACAAATAATCACTAATGTATGTAAGCTTTTTTTATATGAATTAATCGCATTTTCAGTTTTTTAATTGCTTTTTTTCATTTGTGTAATAATTAATATTTTGATAAGCCATATTTACAGCTAAATATACATATTTTGAAATGGATATAAAAAACCACAAGATATATTCATTTTAAACAAAAAAGTGTGTCGTTGATTAACAGAGCTAGGTGTATGTAAACTTTATTCAATCACTGTATATTTTTAAACATATATTAAAAACCTAATGTGTAATATTCTTTAAAAAAAAATAATTATCGGTCAAATGAATGTGACAGCTGGGACATTGAAAAATAGCTCTATTTTTTTACTTAACTCGCTTAATTTTCAAGCTGTGTTTTAAAACAGGCTATTCGTCTCCGTTTATATTGAAATTTAAATTGATATAGTGTTCATAGAAATAATAAATTACATGAAAATATTTAGTTTGCGGCTGGGGCGTAGGCGTTTTCACTGGTCGGGCAAGAATCTGTGGAAATGGTTGTTTACTGAAATAAGACTTGATATTATTTTGAACCTTATTAATTTAAGCCCCTATTATGATTCACAACTCAACTCAGTTGAGTTGTGTCTGAGACAACTCGGTGAATCAAATTCCTTAGCTGTTGCCCAAGTTATAAGAAATAATATAATGCGCTCTTTATAAATAATGGAAAGTTTTATTTCAGATAATAAAAAAATAAAAATAAAAACATTAAGAATGCAGACTTTTCACTTTTTCTGATATCTTTCAAGCTTTTATTTCTTTAGCTCTATTTGTATGATATGCAGCTCTGTTTCTTCGGCACGTTACCATTTTCTTCTTTTTTAACTCTAAAATTTTCTTACTTATTTCATAACTTATATACGAATTTTTTTCAATGTTTTTAAACCTTTTAAAATCTCAGTCTGATTTTTTGTTTGTTCACTCAGGACTTCTAGTTTTAAATCTTCAGTAGACTTCTTTTTGTTATTTTGTCGGATCGTTCTTGAACATGATGGAGCTTCGGCCAAATCACGATGTACTTCGCTGATACTGGCATCGATATTCTCCACATTTTCAACAGACGAGTTGTCGAGACTTGTTTCGAGGGTGACGCCAATGCATCTGCCAGGAGGATTGACAGATTTTTGCAACAGTGTATAACTGGCTACAGTCTCTTCCAATAGGCTCAAACTAATTTCCGTTGAAGGGCCTCCGCCAGTCGCAGAAAAGCTTTTTTTTTGTTGTTAGACATTTTTCTTTTAAGATTTGCTTTGAAGTGAATCCAAACCTGAAATTTGACATTATTAAATAAATATTCTGCAATTATTAACTTATATATCTCACTCTTTGCCATTCTTGCGATGTCCTTGTTGGAGGTCCAAAACTATTTAAATCCACTGATATATTTTCCCACTTGTCTTGGATGATTTGCTTGGAAGCTCCAAAATTATGCTTGCTTTAGCGATGTCTGGATTCTTCTCCATCCAACCAATTAACGTCTCTATTTGTTTTTTATTTGTTACCTTAATTCTAAAAAGATGTATAATACTTTTATACTTGTTTCTCAACCAGAGAGCTGTCTTCCTTCGCTTTTAACATATATAATATTTTTCTTTTTCCTTACCCAGTTCTTTCCATTTTTAATTTGTATTATGTAGATTAGTTTAAAGCAAACTAACGAACTCAACTCAAAAATTCAGTTGTTAGGTTTTGACAAGTAATACATACACAACTACATATGTTCAGGTGTCTTTCATAATACGCACAAATACATGCCAAAAAAAATGACAATTTTTTGAAACTGATATAACTATGATTTCAGAGTTTAGCTGAGTTGTGTTCCATAATACCAATTTACAACTTACAACTCAACTAACTTCAAAGTTGTGAATCATAATAGGGGCCTTAGTTATAGAGAGTTTTAAGCAAACGGCAATAAAATGAAAACACTAAGTACAAACACAAATTATGCAAATAAAAAAATGAACATATGGTTAACAAATTCTGACATTTCAATTATTTTTGTAATTTTTTTACGAACTACTTAAGTACAGCATACTTGGTTATAGGCTACTTCTCAAATGGATACATATATAATATTATATAAAAACGAGGGATGGAAAAAAAATTACTTCTGAAAACTGTCATCGAACAATACGCTTTGAAATAAATTTTCTATAGTTAACTGTAATATACCACTCGATTTCTTATTTAGCCGAGAAGCTAATTTTTAAATGAACTAAAAAAAATAACAACTTTTTTTAATTTTTATTTTGTAGGTCTAAAATAACATTAATTAAAAACCATAAATAATAGTTATTTTTTGATTTTTATTTTATAAAATAAATAAATTTTAACAAAATTTCTTTATAAAATAAATAACTTTTATTTATTATTTTTATTTTATAAATCCAAAACAACTATTATAGAAGACTTTTTTTATAAAAGTCATCAATATAAATTATTCACAGACTTATATTTTTTATGCCATACTTATAAAAGTCATTTTATTTAAATAAATATTATTTATTTCTAATATTATCTTTTCGGAAAAGTTAAATTTGCTTTTATAAGTATGGCTTAAAAAATTAAAGGCAGTGACTTTTATGAATAAAAATCTTCAATAACTGTTATTTATGACTTTTAAAATAAAAATAGTAAATAGCTGTTATTTATGACTTCTAAACTTAAAATCAAAAGGGACTGGTATATTTGATATATAAAATAAAAATCAAAAAATAATATATATATACTATATATGCATATATATATATACATATATGTATATGTATATAAAAATAGTACTTATTATTTAATGAGAAATTTAAAAAAGTTAGAAAATAATCGTAAATGAGCGATTTTTATGACTAATACGGTACCTCATAAAAACTTTAGCTGTGTTCCTTTTTGATTTGGATGAACCCTTATCCCGGAAAAAAGTTACTTATACGCCAACGCGTACGTATAGGGAAAAAACTACTAGCAATAAAATATACGAAGTTCGCTTTTCTACAAGCACTCCCGAGCAAGGAATATACACTATTCATATAAACATTTCCCGAAAATAATGGTATTTTATGCATTTATAGAAATAACAGTATATTAACGGTAATAACTTAATTTATCACGACGCAACAAACAGGCGTTCACAATACACACATATGTATGTACTATGTATTGGGAGCCATAAAAATTAATCAAGCATTCGTTTAAAGAGAAAATGAAAAAATTTCCACAAACATTACACATAATGACCACATTAATACAATTATTGTCATTACACCCGCAAATAGCATTGTCAAATGAAAAATGCATGGTGAGTGCCGGCGGTGACATGTAAATTCCGAATTAAAAAACAAAATGAACATACAATAAAAAAAAAATATCACCACGAAAACCTCCTGTGCACGGTTAAGTGAAAAAAGTTTTCGAAACATAACAGAAATATAGCGTGTATAGTATATAAAGTAAATACAATAAATCAAATAGGGCAATAAGCAAATATTAAACAAGTGCATCATTAAAACATCAATTATCTGAGTAAACAAAAGTGCGCATATGTTTGTGTATTTCCATATGTCAATATTTACATATAGCTTAATACACACGCTCATTGTGTGTTGACGAGAATTCGTCATACTCGCATGTAGTTGTACTTTTTATTAAGCTTTCTGTCTTTTTTTCTTTTGTGGTTGTACAGTGATTATGGCATAATAACGAGTAGGTTTTGGATGTACATTTGTATTTGTATTGTATGTGTGCAAGTATGTATGTATCTATGTATGTATGTTTGTATTTATATTTTACTCTCATGCCAAAATAGAGTCAAATACAAAATTAACCACAACAATTGCACTTAAAATACAAATGAAATGGAAAAATAATCCGTTAAAATATTTGATTAAATGCCAGCGAAATTAAAAGTAAATATTAACGATTTACATAAATAAATCTGTCAGAGAGATGCTATTAAATGTATTAGGTCGTATGCGCTGAGCACACGCCTGTAACTGATAGGATTTGTGCATGGGTGTGTAAGTGTGTGTGTGAAAAGACTGGCTTTTGATTTATTTGAATACAATAATTTGCTTATTATAATATTCATACTCTACGTACATATGTATATACATACGTTTGTATGAGGTTATACTACGGTGTAAACTCAGTATTGATTTCATTTTAAATAGTACACTGAATTAAGCGAAAATTGATCATTATTTGAGGAAGCGAATAAATAACGGCTAAATTAAAAAAAATAATTTGACTGTTTTTTATGAATATAATGTCTATTCGACATTGTTATGTATAAAGTTTGTCACTTGTCTCAAAAAATTATTACAATTAGGCTCACTTACGACAAAGCACGTTATCTATTTAAAACAGAGTTTATTGGTCAAACTAATAAATTTGCCTGCCCAGCAGTGAGTTAAGCATTAACTGAGAGTTAAAGACACATAAATTTAACTGATGATTCAATAACGAAAAGTTTGTTATGTAAGCAGCTTTGCATCTGACTCTTCAGATGTCGCTTCTTTAACTAAAACCGTTTTATTTCTTTGGGAATTTATGCATGAATCATATAAAATATTTTATATATATGTATATATTTTTTTTCGGGCTTACTGATTCGTTTGGTATGTTCTAATTCGCTGATATTTTTCCTGAAAATTGTGAAAAATATTATTAGTGAACACTTTTTTTATAGGATTTCTTGCCAAAGCTCGTCGCTCGTTCGTCGCTAATCATTTTCACCTCCACCTTTACGCTATTCATTTTAGTTCGAGTAATTACTTGCAAGCAAGTTATTTAAGGTGTAACTAAAACACATAACTATATAAATATTTTTTAATTTTATTTTTTTGTTGCAAACACAATTTCAAGTACGGTAGTCTGCCGCCATTACATGAATGTACTATTGATGTTAGAAAATTGTTATGGTTAGATGTCCATTACATACATATATTAATATTCTTTTTGGGCCTATTTATTTTATATAAACAAAATAGGAAGAAGAAATAACAATAACAGCATACACAGCTTACTTGGCTCATCTCTTTTAGGTTTTGCCTTTTTGAGTATAAGCTAAGGGACGAGAGTTCGAATCCCCGCAAGAAGTCTGATGAGGAGATGTGGTGATCTCCGAAATGGCTATAACTTCTACCATTGCAGGTTTTTTAAATTATTTTTTCTACTAAAAACTAGCCTTGAGCTCATAAAATTATTGTTCGATATAAAACACATAAATTAATTTTACCTAAATTCTAATTAGAACAAAAACAAATCCTAGACGAAATGTATTCAGGTGATTACATAGTTATTTATCTTTAACAGAAGTACGAGTTCTAGCATAACATTTAAATATTTTATATAAGGTAAAATATAACACCAAAGATAAAAGAAACAATGATCCGCTTTTCCAAAAGAAACAAATATTCTGCCGTCTTTTTCTCTTGCTGTTTTTCGGTTTGGTGCAGCAAGGTAGAGAGCAGATATCGAAGCGTCATTAAAATTTTTTGTGTTTTCGTTCGATACACAACAATAATAAAACTATATTTAAATTGTGCAATATGGAAGCGAATTTCACATCTTGACTTTTAATAAGCTTGAGAAGTACTTAAGCTAAACTAAACCAATGTACCTTCCTTTTTAATGTTTTTATGCTTTGATTGTGTTGACATGTACTTTTTGTTCCATACATTTATATTGTACGCCATATTTTTCAAAAAATAATTTACTTTGTTTAAAACCATCAATAACTTTGTCTTTATAATCATATGTTTTGCATCAAATATTTCGTTGACTGCCAAGCATATTTTGATTTTGTGCAATTTTTTTTTTCATATAGACGAAAAAGTTTGAGCTGGTTCGCTTTTTACGACAATTTGGAGGAAGCCATCTAATACGTTGGCTCCAACTCCTTTAACTCTGCTGTTAGGTTAAGACCATTTGGTCCAATTTTTTTTTTGTTTTCTTTGTAACTTTGGAACGGTGATATATACTGTCTAAATTTTTCAGCTCAGGTGGTCTCTTTATAAAACAATATTATGTGCGAAAATTTAATTCTCTGACTTAAAACTGGACTAAGATAAATTGAAAATTACGAATCTTAGGTTAAGGGACCATTTGGTCCATAGTATATTTTCTTTGATTTTCTTTACATTAATTTTCCAAAAATAAGTATTTATTAGTTTGTTCGATATTTTTTGGCACTACATGATGAGCAAAAAAATGTTTTTCGGTTGGTTTTGCAAATAAACGCACTGCAAATGGAGCATTTTACATCAGACTTAGACTTGCAGCAACTACAAATTCCTCGCGTTCGAGCTCCTGAACTAGAAGCATTTTTAGAGCAGGCCTCTGGTGCTGGGTTTTACCAGAGCTGAGTTAATAATAAAATAATAATATTTAGCAAGTATTGAACCAAACTAAATATAAAGACTAAGATTAAATTGTTATTTTGTATGAAAACTGCAGTATGGACTAACAGCAGGGTTAACAGAGTTTGAGAAAGCGGCGCGATCACTTCCACGAGTTAGGGATCATACCAAGCATACCAAGCATTTCGTCGTTATACTAGAGCCTCCAAAAATTATTTCGATTTTAAATTACAATAAATTTATGAAATTGAAAGAAAACTTCAAAAAAGAAAAGTGCATAGCCAGGGTTACTGTATTTATTTGATGCAAGAGAATGTCTGGTTTATGAAATTGAAAATATAACTCTGAGCTATTTTGCTCTTTGTTTATAAATTTAACTCTGAATTTTTCGCTAGTAGGCATTACGGTAAAACCATTAGGATATCAATACAATAAAACAACATACTTAATTTCAATATATTTACTCCACGCGGAATAGCTCAAAGTGTTTACTTACTGTTTTGCAAATCGTTTCTGAAAATTTTGCTCGGAATCAAAGTAAATAGTAATAATTTGGCGCCTAGTAAATAGTAATAATTTGGCGCCTATATCACCTTGATGTTTAACCAAAAGCCAAATGATTTTTGTGCGAAGTTTTTCATGCCGGAGGTTTGGTATAGCCTGCCAACAGGCGGCCACTATTGAAATTTTTTTTTAAATTTAACTCGGGATCTATCGAATGAAGCGCGCACATTCTACACACTTGACTATGACGACCGCTCGTTAATGTTGATCTCCATAGATAACTATCATATTTATTCCAGAAGTATTAATACTCCCGATATTCAAAGAATATTTTGAGTGAAATGCTGAATTAAAAAAAACTTGATACAAAAAGAGAAAAAAAGGTATCGGTATTGATTGCAAAATGAATCATAATGAAGTTTCTGATTTATACATTATTTTTTAATAATATATAGAGAATTGGTTTATTTGTATTTGAATTACACTGTGCAACAAAATTTCCTAAGATCTCGTAGTATTTTTCAGATAGGTTGTGAAAATAAGAAGGCACGTGTTTTACCAAATATTTGTTTCAGTGTAATTTTCATTTTATGCCACCACAAAGTTCTTAGATATAATATTATATAAAGTTCTGCTAAATTTTTGCAAAACAAATATACGAAATCATCCACTTCTATTTCAAATATTTATAATAGTTTTTGATCTATTAACTAAACTATAAAAATGTTGATTTCTCCATTGATAAAATAAAATAGTTCTAATATACTTAAATATACATAAGACTAGGACGGGGAAGAATGTTAGCAGTTGCAGCCCAAGTTTGAAAGCTTAGTTTGATTGGATTAATGGAAAACCAATTTTTGTTCTTGCCTTAAAAACAGCCAATATCGAATTTTAATTAAAATTAAAAAACTGCGAAATTTTAGTTAGAAATCTTAAATTGGTTCTAATAGGCCACATAAACTTTACTAATAATATTCAGCGTTGTTTAAAATGGATTATGGGTGAAGTTTCCCGAAATCATTAGCACATTTGTGTAAATTCCATATACAGGGTGGCGCAAAAGTCGTCTGCTAGTGGTGGCAAATGTCAGTACATTTATGAAATGTTTAAGGCAAAAATAAAAGTAACTGGTTTTGAAGTAACCATGGAAAGCGTTTGTTATCGCATTTTGGTAATATTCCCTGGCCTACAAGAATTCTAGATTTGACTTTTTAAATAAGTCAGAGTAAAAAAAATTGAAGTCCAAAGAACATGGTCTGACAACTTTTGCGCCACCTTGTAGTAGATTATTTAAGGGAATTATTTGTAGAAATACTGAGGACGAACTTTCGCTTGAATAGAAATTTGGAGTTCCACACAAGTTTATTAAATTAAACTCATTGTCTGGAAATAATGCAGATGACGTAAGATGAAATTTCGCAAGTTCGTAGTAGAGGTATTGGGAAATACGTTAATAAAGCTACAAAAATGTTTACACTATATTGTGGAGGAAAATAGATCACGAAGTCTCATAGAACAGCATAAGAGTTTGGCTGACATTCTTTGATACTCTGCGCTGTACGTCTTGCCTCGATAAGTCAGAAGGTTGGGAAGCGTTTTCATGGCAGACAAGCAGTTTGGGGTTTGAGGTTAACTATGACCTGTCTTTTATTGTTTTAGCCAAATAAAATGACAATTCGTTTAGGAAATTAATTTAGATAAGGAAGTATTTTTAGCTGAATGAAAGTCATTATTTCACTACTTAAAATTCCAAATTTCTGACCCATGCTATTGGTATCTAACTATTTAAATTACAAAAATTTAAATACCTACTTAGCTCTATCATTATTTTAAGTTGGCCAACTATTAATTCTAACCCTTTCTAAATGTCATGAACTCTCCTCAACGATAGAAACCACAAAGGCTTTGAGCATTAATTACACGCAAACGCACTTACGGACTAAAAACTTGTCTAAAATTCATATACGCCCTATATATTTTTAGACACACAGACATATCATTTCGCTTTTATAATTTAATTGGAAGGATTGTCTTTATCTACTCTGTGTTGTGTTACAGTTTTCCAGTGACTGGCATGTTACCATTAAAATGAATACCATAAAAGTTACAAATACACGTCACAGAGGCAACAAGAAGCACTAACTTGTTAATATTGATGGAGTAGAAAATATACAGGAAGAAAAAGAAAACACTAATAAAGTGCAACAGCAAAAAGTCTGAACATAATAAAAAAAAAAGTTTACACGTGTTGTTATGTATGTAGTATGCTGAGGTGGTCAAGCAACCAACCAGTTAACGTCGATGCACATACACACATACATATGTACATGTTCAATGCATACATGAGCGTAAACAAACCGCAATCCTCCGCCCACCTACACAACCATGAAACCAATGTTGTGCAAACAAGCTCAGTCCATCTACGTCACTCATACGACATGGTCATCCATTTTCCCGCTAGCAATCACTCACACATTCAAGCGAATAACTCACAAGCACATGCATACCTATTAATTTTTGTATGTATATGTACATATGTATATACAGGGTGGCTAAGTGATAATTAATTTTCAATTATTAGTTGTTTAGCGAATCTGGGTACCTGGACACAGGGTTATCCCGGGTAATTTAAGTCGAATAGATTTAAGGTCCAGAAGAGTTAAGGTAAGCGTAACTATTTACGGACTAGTAAAACTTATCGAAATTTGAAATAATATTTCAGCCCAGCAAAAAGCCGTGGAATACTAATTCTGTCTTCAATTGGTCCAGAGACTTTTTATTGTATTCTGCGATTAAAAAAGTAAAAAAAAAAAAATGCAAAACTTAACCCCCATTCGCATTTTTCCAAAAAGTCATATTTTGTTTCTAATTCCATGTGAAAATTTTGTCTGGTTCCTAATTCGGGGCAAGAGTGTTTCTGTTTCGCAGTAAATTACTAAAACGGGCTTTAACATTTTATACAAAACAAAATAAGGGAATTTAGTACTAAGTTTTACATCACTTACCAAAATTTATTTAAAACATGAAAGCCTCAAAAAATCCATTCACCTCTGATGTTTACGAAAATTAGAGTAACAAAAAAAAAAGCAAAATCGCTTTCTACGTTTATTTACGCATACGAAAGATTATTCAAAAAAGATACTACATATGTGTGTGCTTTTAAAATCAGAAACGGTCGTAATATAGCCAAAAGTGTGCCACGGAAACAGGCTATGAGAATACATGTGGAATTTATTATTTATTTGAATTTTGAAATATTTTTAAATTATATTTCGTGTATCTACAAAAAGAATAAAGAGGAAGATCCAAATATTGATCTGATTGATGATCTTAAAAAAATGGTGTCCCTATTTTCGTACTATATCCTATATAAGTTTTGGACTCCCCTTTATATTATACACTTGCTTCAATACACAAATCTACACAAAAATTACTTGCAAAATTTTCAATATCGGAAGATAAACAAAATATACCCAATATGTCCAATTAAAGACTATACCCTAACGAATTCTTCTCTACTCTGTCATCAATTTGGCGAGCACTGTTCATTTTCATATGGGGTTTACCCTACATTTTATAGTTAACTGATAACTGAGTTCGAATTTTGATTAAAATAATGATGCGTGAAAGGAGTGAACAACGAAATTTGGAAACTTTAAAATATTCTGATCAATTTTATAACTCCTTTGCTATTTTAAAAATTGTTGCTTAAATTGCTCGGAATTAGATACCAATACCTTACCTCAGCTAGGCAAGGCCCACGTGAAAAAGAACTTTTTGGCAAGGAGCTTTTCGGGGCTTCTCCGGCTACCTGTGAACTAGTTCTTAACGAATGAGCTGGCAATCAGCTTGGCAAGCGATGGTCATCTACCAAAACATGGAGGTACGCGAGGTTCTTTCGGCCAAAACTAGACCAGAGGAAGTCACGGGAGCCCCACGATTATCCAAGCCGTAGCTCTCATTGATAACGCGGTTGCTAGCAGAACACAGGGTAAGTAATCCATGAACTGCGTCTCAGAATCAGCACTAACGTCCACCGCGGCAACCGTGTTGGTAGATGAGAAGGTTGAGTTATCGCAGCACGTTTTAATCAGCGCTACGAAGCCTGAAGTATCTGAGATCGCATCGTATTCACTTACCGGCATGTATATCGAGAGCAGAGATTTGCCGGCTCTGTAGCTACCACCATGTGCCGCCTTGCAAATTAATTGCAGTTCTATTTATATCTGTATTGTGGTAACACAATCGATCCCAGCTGGGCTATACTAGCGCCTTTGAGAAGCCACTTTAACCTAACCTAGTTTTTAAGCAACTCATGAAATTTTATTTAAAAAAAATTATAGTTCGTGTCCTTCGCGACAGTGCATAAACTTTTTTAGGATGGTTTGAAAGAAGCAAAATATATGTATATGGCGTTTTTATTTTTAAAGTACGAATAATAAAAAAATATCAATTAACGTGACTAATTTTTAGACTCAAGAAATAGCACATGTTATATGAGATCACACTATTATATGAGATTTTATCCATTATTAAGGAATTAATGAATTGAAGGCACAACTAACAGTAACGTGGTAATGCATTTATGCAAAATAAGGTCGTCATCTTGTACACGTTTAAAAACTAGCTGGGGAAGATCTTACAATTGTAGTTGAGTAATTTAAGTCTAATTTTACAGCACCCTTTACGAAATTATCCCAAGAATGTATGCATATAAATAGTATATGTATGCATAAGCTAAATTATATATTTACTTACTTCTAAGTATTTACTTATCTAAATTGTCAAGCGATGAGTGGTTGGACTGTGTAAACTGTGGGTTAATGTCGTTAGCTGCATAGAAAGTGAAAGGATGATTACAGAAACTTCAAAAGGTGAATCGAAAGGGTTGGAGGTTAAAGTACAATACAATTATTTTTGTCTTCAATATTTTAAAAGAAAGTTAAATTAGCATATTTTAGAAAATAGTTCGAAATATTTTCATAAAAATAGAAAGGCTTGTTTCTGACTGTTATGACGAAGACAATAATTTATTTTTCTTTCGTTTAAATTTAGAATATTGTGTTAGGCGGATTTTTGGCATAAAATGTTTAATTTTTGATATGATTGCATTGGAAATAAATAATATTTTCAAAATAAATATTATTTTCAAATACCTTATACGTATTCACCTGGCCGGAAGCTTGAAAAAATTAAAAGTGAACTATTCTTAATTAAAATAAATTTAGGTTTTTACCCAACCAGTTTTTGAGTTCGGTTTGTTGTTCTTAATTATTTCTTTTGCACATGATAGGACAAATATGGTATTACATTTATATTACCCTTGCTTTGAAATCATTTGATTAGAGGTTAATAAATTCATGCATTATAAAAATACCTGCCCACAAATGCGACGCAACCATTTTTTATAATCACGTTGATTCATCCATTTATATCCTTCTCTGCCCTAATATTTCCTTTACATTTATACTTTAATGTGCCATTTGGCTGATTTTCAACCCTAGAAATGATTAATGAATTGAGTTTTAGGGTTGGAGATAATCAGATAAGCCCATAGAGCGCTTAAATTTTAATGCGACAACAAACTATAATAGCGCTGACATAGATAAAATAACCTTTTTAAATAACTAATGAGCCAGGGCAATTTGAAATGATAAATAGCTGAAGCTAAAAATACTAACGAGTGGGGGTGGAGGATTTTGTGAATTACAATTGCTTAAAAGCCGCTAATTTTTTATACTTTCGGGGAAAAAAAGAAATATATTTATTTGATATTTACTTCAAAAAATTCTGAAATCGAAGAAAACTCTCTAAACTTGTTTAAAAAAAATGTTATTAGAAAATTAATATATATTTAGTAGTTGCTCTCTAATACTGAAAGCCTTTGTACCTCAATACATTGAAATGAAGTTTACTTACAATGAATGTGTGGCCGTACTTAATTAAGAGATTCTTTAAAACCTAATTAATTTTCTCCCACGTCTTACTGGAAGAGCAGGACGGTATGACAAAATTCCGCTTCTATGAGCGAGTCCAGTGCACATCAGAATTTTACCCCTACCATGATACACAAATCGTACTTAGTGATTTTAGTTCAGCCTACAAGACAAGACATCCGCTAACGGACTAAAAATTAAATTGACCAAATTGTAGTAGACAGAAAGTATCTTCCAGTGTCTTGGTCGAGCGAATCATTACCTTGTCGCAGTCAAGTTTCTCACGCAACATCTAAGAGATGCAAACACAGCAAATAACCAACCAATTTACTACTGCACTTGTACTCCTTTTCTCTGATGATCAACGTTGAATAAAACAATACTTGGGAATAGCCAGACCACATTTCTCGTTCTTTACGTGCCATCGCGGAATAAGGCATTGGTTTTCAGCAAGCCCAAAAGAAAGATTAGAAAAAGATGTTGCCCCCTACGGAAAGAGAAAATGCTGCTAACAGGGCCTCACTGCGATCGGGGGCAGCGAGAGTTGTGTATGAGGAATGTCGAGAGTTGAAGAAGGGCAACGCGATACACAAAATCTCGGAAAAGACGCCTTAGGAGAGGATCGACACCACCCACCATCTCTTTGTAGGTTTTGAAACCATCTCCGACCATTTTCACCATAGTTAGTATTTGATTCCTTCGAAAAACTAGTGCTTAGGTCTGATGTTTGTAAGTATACCATACCCAAATGAACCAAAATGATTGAGACTACGAGTTAATTCGATTAAGCCGCGCCCGTCTGTCTGTTTGAACGCAAACGTGTCCCTCAGTTGTTGAGATATCTGACTTCTATAATGTTCAATCATTTATCGGAATCTTCCATATCGGAGATTATATAGCAGCTATAAAGCTGATTGTTCAGATATGTACAACTCCAGTAATGCAAATTATCAAAATCGGATCACTATAACTTATAGTCTCGATCAACTGATTGTTCAAATATAAGGTGTTGCTCTACAACTCTGACACTAAAGGAGCTAAGAAGATACAATTTAAGTAGCACTATTTTCGCCAAATTTTAAATAAAAAGAGTCCACCGAAAACTATCGAGATCGGGTCACTATAACTTATAACTTCCTTACCACTCACGATTCAGATATAAAGTTTCTTTCCTTAAAAATAAAAATTTGTTTTACATACTTCACTTTGTCGAATATGTTTACGTTAACAATTAATTATTTTTATATTAATGAAGACATAACTTCTTTACTTCGTTTCAATATTTTTTTTTCGCTACGTATCTACATACAGGAGTATACTTCCTTATATCTATATATCTCTATGTGTTTGTAACGTATTCTATTGTTAGCTGTGCACGCGCAAACCACGTGGGCATTTTTCCAATATTGCTCACAACGGCTTTCTAATGAGCGCACCTACATACATACATATTTAACGAATCATCAGTAAATATCCACATAATTTCCGCCTTACTAACCCACAAAAATTCGCCTGCTTTCACATTCGAAACCACTAAGTGTGGTAACTTTAACAAACGCACACTCACATACAAACGTTCGTCAACAAGTTACAGTTTTTGAACACGTATGCAATATATGTATGTACGTACATATGTACCATACGTATGTATGTACATATGTATGTATGAAAAAATGTGTATTTATACCATCGCTTATCAGAACATATACATGTACAAAAAAAAATAAAGTTTCACACTTGTGGGTTTTCATACGCTCACTTGGCCATAATTGTAGGACGCACGCGTAGATCTATCATTTGGTGGTGTTGCCTTCTTGTAATCAACAAATTTGTATTCGTGGCATGCACCACCAATTTCTATGGCTGGCACTGTTCGGGCAGCCGATGTGCGTTCAGTGCCGATATCCCAAGCTGTTTCTTACACAAATGTGATTTTGAGTATTCTTACCGCCTGCACTCGACATTTCTTTTGTGGTTTTGATCACTTTTAGCCGGCTTTGCCTTAAACGCTTATAAATGACTGTGAAGATAGAGAGAGAGAGAGAGAGTGTCGTGTGTTTGCCTTCGAGACAGCTCGGCATAAGCACACAAACTAACAAAATTTTACTGAAAGTTTTTATATGCGTACCTACGCATGTTGCGCGTATGTGTGGGTGTGGCATTTCCTTTTAGCATAAATAACAATTATGGTTGTTTGGTTTATTTGTTGGCTCTGGCTGTCAGTTTGTTACTGGTTATTTTGTTTGCTTCTGCGGTTGTCCTTTGTGTATATGCTTTTCACATATTCATCATTTTATATGTCAAAGTATTGCACGATTGTGGTTTTAATGCTATTGGTAGCATCGACTGTAGCATTTTGAGACAGTCAAATGAAATGTCGATTTACAAACACTTTCGATACAAGGATGCCTTTTTCAATTTTTAACTGTAGTTGTGTGAAAAAAATAGGTATACGACATTTCGAGCGGTATTGGTTATTCTTCTTTCGTTTGATTTATGTTCGTTATCTATTTATATAAAAATCTAGCCGTTTTATTTTTTAAAAACCGATGAACGGATTTCAACCAAATTTAGACATATTGACGTATTAGACGCTTGTTGATGATATTAGGTGGTGGTGCAATAAAAACCACTTTTTTATTTTAGACCTTATGTTGGTGAAATTAGAAACGTATAATGGGTGAAAAATACTTTTTTTTTTAAATTAATCTGCTAGATGGCGTATGAGATTAGAAACGTATAATGGGAGTGCGATGAAAAGCACTTTAGAAAATCTTCTATAAATATATGGAAGCGTAGTAAGCAACACAGACGAAGTCGCGGTTACCAACTGGTCTTATACTCGTATATAAAAATCTCGTATCACATTATTTGTGGCCGCACTCCTCGGAAACGGCTCGCCGATTTTTTGAAATTTTGTATGCACATATATTTGGTAGGAACGAGAAGCTTGCTACTTGTTTAAAAAGTCAAATTTAATTAAATTATACACAAGTTATATGAAATATTTAAATATGGCTATTAAACGGTTCGTCTCGGCAAAGATAATGCTCATACCTATGCTTTAGAAAGGGTTGCCAGCTGTTTGCAAAGTCGAATTATATATACAAATGTTAAATGGGATATACAAATTTCCATCTCAGACGGTTCATTTCCCTGAAGAGAAGACGTATAGCTATATTTTGGAGAGGGTTGCCGCCTGTTTGGAAGTTGAATTGTATTAAGTTATCCGCAAGTACATAAAATACTAAAATATGAGGGGATGGATTATAGATAGAGCTCGAATTGAATTAAACTATAGGCGAGTTGTTTGAACTATTAAAGTATGGATGTTAAATTGTTTACCTCGGCGAGGAGAGTTTTCACCCCTTTATTTGAGGAAATGTTGCCATCTATTTGAAGAGTCTAATTTAATAGAACTATACACAAGTTATAACAAACGCTAAAATACGGGTGCCGAACCGTTTGTTCTGCTAGGAGAAAGTTTATAAGTAAAGGTTGCCACCTTTTCTAAATGTCAAATATTAGTCAATTATACTTATACACAAGGGTATAAAATATTAAAATATGGTTGTCAAACAATTCATCTCGATGAGGGCAGGGTTCATACATATATTTTTGAGAGGGTTCCCACCTGTTGTATGTGACGGATATCGAAATGCGTCCTCTGGTAACATATGCAAAGGGGATTTAATAAATAAATATAGGCAGAGTTTTCTAGTTAAAAGTATAGCTAGTTATATAACAAACACCATACCGATCCACATGTGGTGCTTTGGAGGCGAAATAGGAGAGTTCAACAACATTTCTTCGAATTTGCAAACTTCTTAGTTAGAACTTTTATAAATATTTTACAGCTCATTAAAGTCTATGTTCTAAGCAGCTTAAAATGTTTGCTGAATTTTGATAATTTTTTTTTGCTAACGAACGTATTTTTTGTGAGAAAAATTCGTCGAATAATTGATTCAATAAAAATGCATTTTTTAGTCCAACTGTAGATTGGTAAATACAAAAAATGAGTTTGATTTGTTTTTCCAAGTAAGGGTTTTGCAACAAAAATGTAAAACAGCTAATAAAACTAACCTTTCATGATAAAATTGAGAAAAAGTCAATTTATGTTCACTATCGCATAAGCCATCAACGTACGGTGCTAAAATAGGCGGTAATTTTATACTTAGTTTAATAAACTCGGTTCGGTGAGTCTCAGGTTCGTCTCCAGGGCAAGTAAGATCCAAAAATTATAGAAAAAGTTTTTTCTAATAGCGGTCACCCCTCGGCAGGCAATGACAAACCTCAAAAAGTATTTTTACCATGAAAAAACTTCTCATAAAAAAAACATTCGCCGTTCGGAGTCAGCGTAAAATAGTAGGTTAAGATTAAGTAAGTAAGTTAAAAAAAAACCAAAAAAAGGTGAATGTCTTAAAAAAAATGTTTATCAAAACTTAATTTTGATTAGCCACAACTCCGTCAGTTCTAAGCCGATTTTAGTATTTTTATGTTCATGAAAACTTGCTTTACTATAACTTGATGATGGAAAATCGTTCGAGTTTTGCGCACGTAAAGTTAGCAATTCTTCGGAAACTTTCCCTGTAAAATTTTAAGGAATAATTTTGCATAAGAAATAAATTCCATGATGGTCTTACAAATTCCGTGTTTTTACCTCCATCTCAAAATACGAACCAGGGTAAAAATGCAAATTTGTTTAGCGATTTTACTGTACGGACCCGTAGACACATATTTTTACATTGAATTGAATTCATTCTGGTTTGTAATTTTTTTATAATTGTAGTATTAAAATATATGGCGTGGACTGTATAGAACTTAAAATAATCTCTTTACGTTTTAATACTAATTTCTTATATATGCAACTCAAAGTAACGAAATGACTACCCACATATAGTGAACCAAATGTAATTTAACTTTATTTCTTTTATATTTTAACAATTTAAAGAAAAACATGTAATTAATTTTTTCTTTTTTAACCAGCGAGCCGAAGGCCCTGGCAGCCAGTGCTCCTTTTTCTAGTGCAATGACAATTGTATTGCTGTTTCACGTTTAATAAATTAATAAAAGGAGGTGGGGGTCGGGTACTTAAAAACAAGGATGGCATTCTTATTTCATAATCTTTGAACTTTATGCGCCTTTATGAGGACCACAAGAACAGTTTCAAGCAGTCGCTTCGATCGTACAAATTTGCGCATCAATCATTAACTAACAAGTACATTTTGTTCTAGGAATTCCTTACTACTTAATTCTTAATATGCAATTTTGATGATAAGACTAATTTCAAATTCTTGGAAGGGATTTATTAGTCATCTACTCTTTATGTATCTTTGACTGCCACTATTTTTTTTCTTGCATATTTCCTAGAAAAGTTAATTTCTCGTTGCTGCAGCATAAATTATATGGATTTATAAACATCGTTTTAAAATAAATTAAAGTTTTAAAAGTTCATTGGAATTTGCAAGTACCTGAATCTTTCAATTAGTCGAGTTAAATATGTTTTATATCCATTTTTTTTATATTCCATGTCATTCGAGTTAAAAGCTTCGACAAAAAAAAAAAACGACACGAACAACAACAAAAACAAAATTAACAAATTCCCTTCGTATTGACTAAAAGTAGTACATACAGTATTCATATATAGCTTCTATGTATGTATGTAAATGTTCATCTTGCCCCTTTTTTTTACCCAAATGTTAACGCAGCTTTGGCCGCGAGCCAAATTAAATTCTGGTCACTTCAAACACATCGAGAAGTGGATGGAGAGAATTTCGTATATAACTATTTACTGCGTATGTATGTATGTATGAATGTTAGTATGCAAGTGATGCCATGTCGTCAATGCCGGCATTTGTTCGTGTTGTGGTAGTTAAATGAACAGCCATTAACAGTGCACGTTCAGGAAAAGTACCGCATTGTTACGAGTTACATATGTATATAAAAATGAAAAAACACGTGCCACACATGTACGAAAAGATTGGCACATATGAGTTTCACTACAAACTCCACTGCGTCTCTCTATGCGTCCGTCGTACAGTGAACGATTTTTGAATTTAAGGCGACAGAAATCATGACTTCAAAAATAATGAATCTAAAACGATTCCTTTGCACAAACTACTTTCTCAAACAAAGGAAGATTTGAGTCACAAATTTTTACAAATTGTTAAACTGCCACTCCCACCTCCCATATATTCCTAAACTTTAAAGGCATCTGAATTATTTTATATTTTAAGGAATGTCCGACTACTCAATAGAGAAGGTGCCGCTGCGCAGCTGGGTGATGGCCTGGTAAAAGTGAGAGCTAACATCACCGGCATTTAACGAATGAAATTGGCGGGGCGAAAAACATTGGACATTGCAACGTCTGCTACAGCTACCATGCAAAGGAGCGCAAGTTCTGTGTTAGATTTGTGGTCGCAGAGAGACTTCGTCGGCAAGTATCGTCCACTCCGGTGAACGAGTGCATCGCCGCGATTCGCATCAAAGCGATATTCTTCAACATCTCGCTAATTAGTGGCCACGCCTCGACAGTAGAAAACGACCATGTGATCAAGGAAAGCATAGAAAGCATCTACGAGGGATGTGTCCGTCACGATATCCAGTTGGGTAAGGAAAGGTAAGGAATACATAGATCTTTCGTTGCACTGTCGCGAAATTCAGAACCCATGACGAAACCTCCGGTAACGAATTGAGACTGATCGATTTTGCCGGGGCTCAAAATATGGAAGTCTGTAGCACCAAATTTCAGCACAAGAAGATCCACCAAGCCACGTTGCTGTCTTCAGATCGAAAAATGCGAAACCCAAACGGACCGAGGACCGAATATCGACTTGGATCATTATCTTGACGCAACCAAGATACGCATGTGACTCTGCGCGGCAAAAACCAGCATCTAAATTCACAAGAAGAGCTCGACAATCGCAGAAGACAGCTTCTAACTTCACTACTCGACTCTCACACTTGTTCACTAAGAGCACCTCGCAACAAATAAAAATTCACGAGCGTTGGGTCTATGCAACGGCGAATTCCGAAGCGGATGGAACGATGAGTTGTATGAGCTTTATAATGACAGTGGCCAGGTGGTCGTAGAGGAAAAGGATGGACCTCCTCTGCGTTGGAAGGACCAGGTGAAAAAGGACTTGACGTTACTTGGAGTCTCTACTTGGCGTCAGTTCAGAGGAACGAACGGTTATAGCGCCAATTAAGAGGAAGAAGAATATAAAAACAACTGCAAGTATAATGGTGGAAAGGAAACCTAGATGAAAATACAAAATAACACGAAATATGAAATATTTGATATTTGTTATTCCAGCGACGTTTCTTTTTTATTCTAACAATCCTTTTTAATACCGGGTACAGGTTAAGGAGTTTATAATAATATAACACATTAAACGCTTTTCCCCCCAGGAAGCTTCAATGTTCTCCGCAGAAGATGTTAAAGTATTTTATTATTATAAACTCATTGACTTAGAGCCCGTATTATTATTATAGCACACTTTAATATCGAGTAATAAATAATAGTGTTATGAAGAAAACTCCATTTTGGCAGTCTTAGGACATTCCAAGGACGACAATTTGTATAACAAAACCTCTCTCAAATTAGGTTTTAGAACTATTGCAACCCTGTTACCGTGACGACGTCTAGTGCACAATAATGGTTTCTTTTTGGTTTAAGTATTATTTACTATTCGTAGTGCCGTTAAACGGGTCTACACTCATTTTTTTTTGCAGACTTTAGAATTCCTGCTTAATTGGACATTCTTGTTTATGCCAGATTAAAAAAAAAAGAACACAAAAATAAATTTCCATTTTTGTCGTCCTAAATTCGAAAATAGTACACTGTGTGCCGTGAAGAATCCCTGCAGTTAAATTTATTTCCTTTGCACTAGCTATATGACATTGAAATTTCGGAATTCAAAGAATGATGACGATTCGCAAAAATGGCTTTCCGACTGGTATAACTGTAAGCATTTTTGCAATTGTGTGACTAACCTAAATAAATAATAGTTTCTGAACTGAAATTTTCCTTGAGGAATTTGTCTTTTCATTGTAACGTAGCAATGCCATCGCACATATATTTATGCATGCACATAAAAATCGGGGCATGAAATCAGGAGGTCTTTGAAAATTAGAATTATTCCCATATCTACCTGCGAAGTGGTACTTCACCGAAAACCCTTAATCAACTATCGAAAAAGGACTCATAATCCAAAGTCGGCTGAAATTATTGGAACAGTCACATGTCGAGCAATAACTTTGGTTTAAAAAAATCGTTTAAGAAAACGTGAAAAAACAAAAACCGGCGGGGTCGCCATTTCCATTCCATACAAACTAAATTTAAAAATTGCCACAAAAAGCATAAGAAGTAATATATTTACCCAATATTTTGTTAATGAGCTCTGAATAATACTACGAGCTAACACAATATAAATGAGCGGGGTAATAGTTTTCTTTTCGTTATCCTTTCTTAACCTTTCGAAAATTTGTAGTAAAGAGAAGAAAAACAAAAGTAATATCACTCAATGTTGGCTGAAAACGCTATTGAAATAGCATAAAGTTATATATGAAGACTTGAAATATACAAGCATTGGTGCAAACCCTATGCCATTTTCTTCAATGCGCAAGTCTAAATTTGCATACTCCTCATTACCAGCTTCGTTGGTTCTTTCAGAGAGAATTCCGAAGATTAGATTTGATTTGTAAGTTTGTAAGGCCTAATTTTCGAAATGCATATACATAATTAGAATGTTATTTGTTTACTAATTCAAACATAAATACAACTACCCCAAATAAATAGGCAAATAAAAAAATAATCGAATCGAATCAGTAAATAAAAAAATATTCGACTCAAGGATTCAATTGCATGACAAATTTGGCAGTGTTGTCCACTGCTGCAATTTTAGCCGTTTTGCGGCTAGATTTAGCTTTTTTAGTTTCTTTTAGCCGGAAAATTTTTATTAATATTCTGGGCTTCGTTTAGCCTTTTCTTAAAAGTGCAAATTCAAAATTAATGAAATAAATGCCTCCTAAGTTCAATGGAAAAGCTATCAGTGGAAAAATCTATAATCTACTGAAGAATTTTGGGCAGAGGTTCGTGAATTTAAAAAAAACGAGCTTAGCGAAAATCATTTAGCTACCCTTGGTAATTTTATTTAATTTTTTAATTTTACTCCTCAACAATGCAGGAGCCGAACACATTAGTGCTAGGGCTAATATTAAAATAAAACAAAGAAATACAATTAATACTAAAATGTTAAATGAAATATCAGGTATTAAATATTGCTTGAAAAAGAAAGAAAAGTGTTGCCTTGATTGCGCAGTTTTAAGAGATTTCGTTAAAATAATTAACACTTCTGAAATTTATCTGATGATGAAGATACATAAATATTTGAATTAATTTTACGTATAGATAAACTACCTCGTACTTTAAAAATTATTTTTTAAGCTGAAGTTAAATATGCGAAACCCGCATTAAATTTGTCATCAAGCCGTAATACAAGTAAAATGTTTGAATTGTTGATTTATGTGTTTAGCCGTAAACAAATTTTGATTTACCACTTTTTAGCCTTTTTATTTTGCCTATTAAGCCCTTTTTTCAAAAGCTCTGGCAATACTATTGGATTCACACTGAAAACCCCACTAAAATTAAATTGATGTATTTTCGGGATACCCTTATATGCGCAAACACACACGAATGCGATGTTATTATTTCGCCGCACATGTGGCATTGGTCGACTGCATTTCATGCGTGTGCAATAGTTTTTGTTCATATCATTTTACATACATACTAGTATACCTGCAGTCAAGAGAAAGACATGAAAGTGTCCACAAATGCGAAACTTAGTTTATTTTCGTAGTTTTTTTTTTTAATTTTTCAGCTTCACAAATTCCTTTTATGGCAATTCATTCCGCTCAATCAACTGGTGTTTCAAAGTATTATTTATGAGTTTTCCATCATATTGATTTACCAATATAAAGTTGATGAAATTTAATTTTGTTTGATGGCCAACAAATGCATGAGGTGTGGTATAGTATACATTTTCCGCAAATAACCAAAAAGTCTTGCAATAACGGTAGAAAATAAATATGTACATAGTTATGCGTACCATTTTTGTACACACATCATTCAATTATATAGCCAACTTTTAATTCTGAAAATTCTTACTAAAAGATGGCGTTACCATAAAAACCTTCTATAGCACTTATCCAGAGTATAAATTAATTAGCTACAAATGATAGCTTTGGTGAACGCAAATACTTTGGCATGAAATCTCACTAGGTGGCGCTTAGGTTCAGTAAATTATGAAATTTCGTATATCTAAAAAATGGCGCATTGCCACTGCTCTATTCATTTCTCGTGTTCGATTCTAAAATAAATGCAGACAAATGAAAAAAGTATGTGTTTGTTCATTAAAATGCCACAATCAAATAAGAAAGGGATTTTCTGCCGTGCGTATTTGAAAAAATGTTACATCGAGGAAGGGCAGCATTTGTAGGTAGACAAAGACATTCGCTTGTAGGCAGGGAAACTAAATCCTAATAAAAAAGTTTTAATAGAAAATTGAAGCGTTAAACCTTAAACCAAATCCTACAAAAATCAAAACCCAGCTAAATATTAATTTCCGCTGAATAAGGCTTTTTTTATTTTCACAATTATTTTTTGGCCTGATTTTATTAAACGACAATATTAATTTTTGAGCACAAGGCCAGTATAAGGAAAAGTATATTGAAGAAAAGACAACAACAGTCAGGAGTGGTAGAAATGATAGCTATTTCGGAGATCACCACATCTCCTTATCAGATTTCTTTCATGATTTAATAAATAATCTTACTAAGGTACTTAAACTTAAAAATAGAATATAGTCTGTGATAAATACAATTATTGATTGATTTATCTTTTCCGGAGGTTTCAATAACAATTTTGATAGTTATTGTTAAGCACTTAATTTTCTACCATTCAATTTGTATACATATCTTCTTTTATGTAAAAAAAAAAATGGCTAGATGATTTTTCGATGCTGATTTCATTTTTATGATGCGCTTACGCAAAGACAAAAGTTTAATGTCGATAAATTTTCACCATTCCACCGTAGCCGGGTTTGAATCCTAGCCTGGGCGAGCCACATCAAAAACTTCCGAGTTTTTTTATGCCATGAAAAAACTTTTCCCCAAAAATCATTTGCCGTTCAAAGTCGGCGTAAAACTGTAGGTTCCTCCAATTTGTGTTACAACATCAAGACGCACGCCATAAGTTGAAGGAGAATTTCGGGTAAATATCCAGCTATAGTGTAAGCTGCAAATTATCTTTACTAATCGGGAGTTTTAGCATTAAGGCTTTCGCGGGTAGGTAGTCCCTACCAGTTTGATCCGTTCCCAGGACAGTCGGTTCTACGATACCGGAACAACCCGGATTTATATACGGCCAAAGGATTGTCAATTCAGCAGCGATCCACAAAATTTATGGAGGAATATTTTATGCTGTTACAACAACAGCATCCTGTGGACTCCTGGAAAAAGAGAGTAGTATGGATTTAATTCAAGGACACAATTTGACAATTGATATTTTTTGCGCTTTCTGAACTTGGTCAACAATCTTTGCGTACATTTCGAAAAAAATAATAATAAAATAATAAAAAATGTTCAAAATCCCACGAGTAGAACCAAAGTTACGACTTTTATATATTTTTTTCTCATATATATGTATATAGATGAATTCATAAAAGGTGAAAGCAAGTTAACTAAAGCAAATTCGTTCAGTATTTTGTTTGTTTAATTTTGTGAGTGAAATTTCAAAATCTGAATTGGTATTGTTTATGTATTTTGTTTTTGTATAAAAAACAACCTCGCGAATTGGGCAAAAAGAACAGGAATTCAGCCCGAGGGATGCTATTACCTTATATAAGTTCGCCTTGATCGGTAATTATAATTTTTTTTTAATTTTTATTTTACTAATATTTATAAAACAACTAGTCTTTATTTTGAGCTATGATATACTATAGTGCTTATCATACGTTAGGAAACTATTGAGTTTCATTGAAATTTGCACAGTGTGAAGATTAAATTTATAAGGTTTTTGTTATAGAATGTTATTACAACTACCATATAGTTTTAACAAAAAAAAATTGGTTCACCTATGTCCTTACAACTTTTTTTTCAAATAAGCTAATGTGAATCCACACAGCAATAATATATTTATATATAGTGTAAAAACGGCATTAGTAAATTCTGCATAATCTGAAAATACTTCGAGCCTTAGGTGCTATGTGTTTGTATACTTTTATATACATTATAAACATATGTATATTTTATATGTACATCATCTATGAGGCAAATTGCGAATGCCATATTACAAAGCAAATTCCTGTGGTAAACACTTTGCGAAAATTATTTTCAGTGTAAATGAAATGAAAATTGAAAATAAATTGGAAAGAGTGGTCATCAAAGGAATGCCTGTTGAAAGGTAATAGCAGCCGCAGCGGCAGCGGTTAACACATACATGAAATTCTAAAATCATACACACACAGCGAAAATCTCGCCTGCATTTCTATACACATGAATGAAAAGCACAGAATACGGCTAGTACACGGTAAGAAATGAAGGAAGTATTTTTAGTCCTTGCTTCGGTTTAAAGCAATTTTTAGACTTTTAAGGTTTTAATTTTAAATTTTAGAAAGGTTACTGTTACTGCAAAAAAGTATACTTTCAAGACTTGCGTTTTAAACCAACTCTGTACTAGAGGAAAATTAAAAAGTGCTCATTTTTGCCTAATCACATTTAATATTCTCAAGTAAAAAAAATCAAACTTCTTTTGGATAACAAATAATATTTGGTATTTCTCGTATAATTCTTAGGTTTTCTTATTTTAAAATGAATTTTCCTCACATTTAGTGCTCAGTAGCCTTTTTGGTCTATGATATTTTGCTATGCTACTACTTCTGAATTTATTTTGCTTATTTTTGTTGGATTGTCTATTGCCTTAGTTATTTGTGAAACTTTCAAGGGGCTTGTAAAAAAACGCAAAAATAGTTATGTTTATTTAAGTGATGTAAAAGTATTATAAAATTTACAGCAATATGACATTTGCAGCGGTAAGATATTTTTTGGACGTAACCACGAACTTTAAATACAAAATTAGGCATTGATATTGTGCACGAATATGCAGGCCTCTATACTGAGTTATCTCTCCATTCTAGGTGAAGAAATTATTTCAAAGCTTTTCAAAAAAGATCGGTATTGCATATTCACAGCACAGGACTATAATTATATTTGCGAAGTGGCGATTGTTCCCACATTTTGAGAAAATATAGTTAAAGTGCCCCCCACGCAGACTTTTTTAAAAGGTTATTGACTCGAGAGACGATCAATTATAGCTACGGCAAAAAAAAAAAAATAGATGCATCGTCCTCGATGGGATATGTTAAATTAAAATATATAGTAAATATACTCATTCTTCTTGATTCTTAGCGTTGTTGTACCTATTTACTCCACTTTAAGTCATTATTAAACACTGTCTGATCTTTCTAACTGTAATCATATTGCTAACTTACCCAAAATCCAGTTGGCTATTAAAATATAAACGAATTGTGTTAACAGATATAAAATTTGGCTATATTATCAAAATCATTATTGTCACTAACAACTAAAAGAATGGTTTCTATTTTTAATAACATCGGTTATTCTTTTAAGCATAGAGTCCACAAATGTGCGGTATTTATCAACTGGGATATCATACCTCGTGTTCTGCACAATTCAGCTAAATTTGAAGGTGAATATTTTTTAACATTTAAAACCTGCCATAAGTTCCCAATCAGATTCAAGTCCGGTGATTGCGACAAACAATCGGAAATAACAATTTTTTGCATGTGCAACTAACTTTTCGTATATTTGGTGGTATGTTTTGGATCTTTATCATACTGAAAACGTCATTTTAAATGCATGTTTTCCTAGACCCATGGTAACATGGTGTTGGCTAAAATATTTATACATATATGGATATAACTCTTTTTCGTCATTATTCTATCGACACAAACTGGTCCCATTCCATACCTCGGAAAACAGTACCACAATATGATATTTCCGCCACCATGCATTACAGTGAGCATCGTAAATTTTGGATTGTAAGCTTGGCCTCAATTTTTGCGGTCGACCTCGTTTTTCACAGTTTTTAGCATAAAGCGATGTAAATACCTTTTTCGGTGAGGACTTATCGATTTCGACAGTCTCTCTTACGGATTTTCCGCTTTGTCAGGGAAACTTGATCATGTCTCTTTCGGTTGAAGTAAGATGCTTTCCTCGACTCATTTCGTGGAACTGAGTCGGTCGAAATATCAAAAATTAACACATCTTTGAACAGAGAATACAAGGAGGATTCATAGAAGGTGACAACAGCAAGATAAACAAGGCGAGTCCGCTACGTATTTTGTTTGTGCAATTTTGCGAGTGGAATGTCAAAAACTGAACTCGCCCAGTTTGCTCATGGATTTTTGTGTGTGTGAATAGAGCAAGAATTCAGGCCTTGGAATGCTATCACCTTGTATAAATTTGCCTTGAGCGAAAACTTACTCGATTTCACAATTGGTTTCTTGATTGTAAAATATTATTCGTTTTGTTTCTATTCTGTTTGCCAACTTAGTTTTGAATAAATCAAACGATATGAATGCAGTTTAAAATACAGCCAGTGTTGAGTAATGATTTAAAGTGGAATAAATAGATAATTGATCTAGTATTGTACAACTATGGTAAGAATCAAATCTGGGTATATTTACTGTACATTTGTGCATCAAGGACGATGTTTCCATTATGTTATATATGAGGTAGTATTGTAGAAGCCATCGTTCAAAGGAACAAAGGAAACTAGTAACCGAAAAGGCGATCGTTGGCCTTTTTCCAATTTTAAAAAATGTCGGAAGCGCATATAGTGGAATCGTTAGTTTTTTTTTTTGAATAATTATCGAATGTATTTAAAAATACCTTTTCTTCTATCAAAAATGATCATAAGAAACTGAAATTTGTATAAAAATTAATGGTTTCTGTTACTATGCTAGCTCTTTAAATTTTAGCCAATAGAAGGTAAGCCATCAAAGGTTAAAATTTTTTGCAATAGAAGTTATTATTTTGAAAACAATCTCAGTATATAAATCAAAATTGGTCACTTTTGTATGCAGCATATGGATGTTGTAAAATCAAATAATTTCAGGTGTAAAATTTAGAATGGCCAAGGAACTAAATTTTAGCATGGACAGGTTTTATAATTAAACTTTTAAAGACTTGAAAAAATAGTCAGAAGCTGAACTAAAAATTTAAACCTTAAAAAACTAAGAGCTATCGTACTTTACAAAGTTCAAATTTTTACCACTTTTTCAATCGTGCCCTATATACAGAATAAAAAGATTGAAATTTGAAACTACTATTTTTAACCATGTACCTAGATATACATATATTAGTAGTGTAACAGCTGTATATAATGGTGCACGCACACACCGGCAATATAGATTGCCCATACCATGTGCATGTGGATTATGCAATCAGCATTTTAATTAATGCACATTCCATGTAAGTTTATAGCTTAATCATCTAAAGCAGCTCAGTCAGCTGCAACAGTTAAGGCAACGTCTGTTATTGACCTAACTATGTGCTTACATATTAGCGTCAATGTTTTATGTGATACATAAAAGTAAATAATGTTATTGATTTTTAATTTATCCATCGACATACCAACAAACTCTTTCATCTGCTTGTGTGTCAATGGAGTGACGTTGCTTACTTTAACAGCACCACATCAAAGTCAGCTGCTGTTACCGAACGTCAACTGCACACCACCACTGTAGTAGTAGTAGTAGTAGGTACGCCTTCTGCAGCCACAATAACAACAAGCGTCATCAATGTGATATCATCTCGTAAAGTAGTGCACTTTATTAACATCTTGACCCACTTAATCCGATAAACGTAATGAGCGAATCAATGAATTGCATTGTGACGCGGTGTGCGACGTTTGCGACGGCAGCAATGACGGCTGTGACTGCAACAGCAAGCGCTTTTAGCGGTCGCACAAATATTTACCGTGATAAAACAAACACTAATGAAGCTCATTACGAAATTAGTGTAAGGGGCAGTGTGAAAGCTTTATAGCAATTTGTCGGCTTAAAAATTAAAATAGCGATAAAGCCATTAAAAGCTTCAAATGCTATCAAATTGTTGATTGGAGATAAGGCGTTCCACCGGTTGCTGACGGCAGGAGTTAGTTGGTAAGATTATGATTACCAATGGTAGTGAGTAGGTGGAGTTTGAAATATGTAGCATCGCTAATTATCCGCATCTCTTTTGAAAGCCATTTTGAGTTCTGATGTATTATTTATGGGTTAATTGAAGCAAAAAACTCACGAAGATGCATCGAACTGTCAATGATGGATATTTTCGATAGTAAGCATCGTGTACCGTGTTTACGTATTTGTTGTGAGGATTTTTTCTATTAAATTATGTAATTTTTTTGTCAATCATATGTATATAACTATTCGTAAAGTTTAACCTGGCGTCCGACACAAGCGAAGCATTGAACCCCAGTTTCAGAAATTCATTAAGTAAACCTCGATACGGCCGGCGTAGCCATTCCATTTAGGCCAACGTAGCCATTCCATTTTAGGTAGACGGTTATTCGATAGCTTAGAAATCACAGATATTCTGAAATTCCTGGAAAGTGCAAAATGGCTTTATGTGGAATTGCGAATTGTTTGTCCCCATGCGGTAACACAACGGTCCTAAAACCTAGGTGCATTTCTGCCGACAGCCGTCATAATCCAATCTAATAACCTAAGACACCCCTGTCCTCCTATATGTACCCAGATAACTTTTCAATTATTTCGATCAAATAGCCTGTGAAAGATATTTTGGTTTATGAGTTACTACGTAATTTACGGCGGCTGGCGTAGCAGAGTGTGTAGCGTGTGCGCGCTTCATTTGGTTGTTCCCGGGTTAAAATCCTGCCCGTAGCAAGTAACATCAAAAATTAAAGGAAAGTTGTTTCTAATAGCGGTCGCCCCTCAGCAGCAATGGAAAACCTCCGAGTGTATTTCAGCAATGAAAAAAACTTCTCACCAACCACATTCGACGTTTGGAGTTAGCGTAAAACAGTAGGTCCCTCAAATTGTTTGTTACAACAAAATCGATAAAGCGGTTGTAGTGCCAATTAAGTAAGTAAGTAAACATCGATACCTCTCTCTAATCACTGGCAGCGACTTAGGGACTTTCAGTGATGATTTATTGTGCATCCAACGCAGTCAGGGATCGAAAATAGCAGCTATTTTCTTCGATGTAACATAAGCCCGGAGCAAAATATTGTTGTAGAAGAAAGTTATCAATGTTCCTTTGATCCGAGGGACTCCTGGAGAAGATTCCTGGATTATTTTTATTTTTTTCAACCTTTTGGGAACAAATCAAATGATAATTGAAAAACCTGGACTTTTATTTTTATAATCCTGTAATAACAGTTAAGCTTCGACAAATATTTTTCAAGTCCGAAATTAAAGTCCTTTCCTAAAACAAATAAACCCTATTCGAAATTAAACAAATTTTGTATCAAATGAAAATGGATTGAAATATCCAAACAAGAAATATCACCTATCGAAAAATATTTCAATTTAAAATATTATTTGATTATCATGTAACAAAGCTTAGATTCGTGCATATCATGAACAACAAAATTCAATGTACAGTGTACAATGTATGCTCCCATTTTCACATTTCAATTCCACTATGTGATTTTCAAAAATTTCCTGTAAAAGCGAATTTCAAAAATTTCCCATATTGGTTATCGCTGTGGCAATTCACTAATAACTGCTTTTGAAATTCACCTTTCGGTTTGGGTAATGAGGCTTTTCTGAGGTATTATCAAAAAATAATTTAAAAAATACTTATATTGAAATAAAGAACTGATGCAAAAATGACATGAAAGGCAACGAAACACATGAAATATTAATTTTTAAAATATTACAACCAAAAATAATTACACATTTAAATGCCTTTTCTCAAGTACTTTCGATTAGACAGACAACAAGGACACGGGGTTGAAATCACAAAAATGTATGCGAATGTGAAAATAGAAGAATCAAATAAATGATTGCAAACCGAATTCACAGGGAAGTTTGTGAATGGGAAAATGGGGGCACGGCTGATAATTCAGTTAGCCACTTATATTTATTAATTTATTCTTAATAATTTTTTATAAAAATGCAACTCAGTTTTTAGTATAAACTAAATAAATAAAAGTTTTAAACTTTTTACGAAATTCATAAAAATTTATCAGTTTTTAAAATTCACAAAAATGTTTAAATTTTTAAAAAGAAATTTTGAAAACTGTTTGAGTATGCAGTTTTATAACACATTACATTTAACTGTAATCAAATGCAAATTTCAAGTGACTTATTATAATAAAATTATAAACGTCTAATTTTTATAATTTTTGATGTTACTTGCCCCGGCCAGATCCCAGGACACACTTAATGAAGGGCACATATGCCAGATGCTCGCTCAACGTCATGCGTTTCGGTTCCGCTAAATATGCATTTTCGAAAATTTAATTGCCCAGACTGAAAGCCGCTTATGCCAATATAGTGCATGTAATTAGATCTATGTTCATTTATGTTTTCTTAGCTAACAATGCAATAATGCTAATACCTTCACATCTGATTTGAGTATGTAAATACCGATGGTAGTTGTTATTGTATGTTTTACTCAGATATGATTTTGCATTGTTCACTGCATTATGTAATTTAAACTTACTAAATTTAACAGTTTGATGATGCAATGCAGCATGGACTTAATTTAAATCTTTGCAAAATATCTAATTAAGGATACGTTCGTAATTGCGTCCTAATCGACTTGGCCGATTACAACCAAATTTGGCACATTTTCATATATATGTATATATAGACCAAGGGGGGGCGTGACACCTCCCATTCAAACAAAATTTTTCATATTGCTTTTCACCGGGAGTATTAATTGAGCAGTTCTGAAACTTAGTACTAAGATAAATTAACTCAATTCCATACCAACGGCGAAAAATGGTGGTTACTAGAAAAAGTGACTTTTCCATACTGCCTTTCTCTATAAGTGTTTGGCGGGGAGTATCAAAGTTTGAAGAATTGGGGTTGTTGAAAAAGGGGGTAGGATACCTCCCAAACAAACCCAATTTTAAATAAATCATCTTGATTTGGAGATTTATCAAATCAAGCTCACACTTACTCCCGGAGAAAAGCCGAAGTCATTGCAAAATAATGCGAGGGCCTTTCCTTACAAGTGGAAGTTTTACAGCATACCTGTGGAAGTATTTGAGGTAGGGTAAGAAATTATGTACCGCGGTGACTGCCATACAAACTAAAAATTTATTTTGTATATTATTATGAAAACGTGGGATGAAACTCAAATTATGTCCTTGCAAAGTATTCATAATAATGCGATAGCGTTCTCCAAGCAAATCAAAACACTTGCTACATACAAGCACATATAAAAAAAATCATTTTAGTAGCTCATCATACAGCATACCCTTCTAATCCCACCAAGTACAGAGCATTACCTTTGCGCCATGGATATTCGGCTTAGCCGTTGATATGGCTGGTTGGCCGAATTTCACATATGATTTTTTTCACTTGGGGTTGTCGTAATGGATCCATTTTTCTTCACCAGTAACAATCCGATGCAAAAATTACTCCCTTTTGTGGCGTTCCAGCAGCATTTCGGACAAGCAAAACCGCCTTTCGACATCTCTCGGCTTGAGTTCATGTGGAACCCAATTTCCTTGCCTTTGAATATATCCAGCTGCTTTTAAACGTTTTGAAATGGCTGCTAGCGTGATATCCAAAGATTCCGCGAGCTCTTCCTGCGTTTGGCAACAATCTTCATCGAGTAATGCTTCCAGTTCTTCATCTTCAAACTTTGTTGGCTGCCCAGGACGTTCATCGCCTTCCAAGCCAAAATCACCACTTTTAAATCGTGCAAACCACTTTTGGCACGTTCGCTCAGCTGGAGCATGTTCACCATAAACTTCCACCAAAATACGATGACTTTCGGCAGCAATTTTCTTCATATCAAAGTAATGGAAATCACATTTTCAGGCATAAAGTTCGACATATTAAAAGCACATATTAAAAGCATTAAAAAGTGAATAAAAACTGATTTAAAATTTGTTTACTAATGTTAAAAATTATTTATTTTTTGTATGCTAAATATTACATTTAGTTATGGAAAGTATGGACGAAATTCAATTTCAGCGGAATTTCTCGTGCTCTATAACCAAGTATGTATATATGTGTTTGGTAAGCTTATTAATTCCCTGTCATTTTATTTATTTCACTTAACACCATTGTTGAGCCGCAGCTTAGCATTTCTCGCAAATACAAAACTAAACTTGTTAAAAAAAAAAATAATATATGAATAATACCAGATTACTTTTATTCATTGGCCTTTTGGCTGGCTTCTACGCAATTTTGTGCTTACTGCTGCTTTGTAGTTGTACTTCAATGAGAATAACAATAATAATAATATTTTTCGGAAGAATTATTGCTACAACGCACCGAGTCGTCGAGCGTGTTTTTCATAATTTCATTTTCTCTTTTATGTTTTCTCTTGTGTTTGATTGTTTTTTTTTTAGACAAGGTTTTGGAAATTCGTGCTTTTGCTTGCTGCCATTATGCAATATTTCTGTTATTTTAACGTTCGTTTGCATATTCCGCTAAGAGTTACAAAATATTGCGCTTTTGTATTCATACAGACACAGATTCAGTACATACGCGAATGTTGGAAAATGAATATTCGCGCTTTTGGGTGGTTGGATGGTTGGATGGTTGGATGATTGGATGGTTGTGTGTTTGTAGATTGCTTTAAATTTATTTATGCGTGCGAAAATAAAATTTCAATAAATCATATCCGTTGTGAAATGTGCATGACACTACGACACCGAACCGTGCAAGCACTCGCAAACAATCACACATCCACAAATTACCTCGCACATATAAACTCACACATACACGCACATACATATGTATGTATATTTATAAGGGCGTGTGAAAGTGTGTATGGCGTGCGGAAAATGCTAGCACCGCCATTGCTGCGCTCACAAAAAAAAAAATAAAAAAAACCATCGGAGAATAAAACAGGAAGTCAGCAATTGCAGACCAAAATTCTTGCCATAACTTGTGTCAGCCCTGGCAACAACAACAACAACAAGAGCAACAGTGACAGCAGCAACCCACCAGAGTACGCCACGCTCTTGCACAATGATTCATAACATCGACAAAAGCAACAACTATAAATACAATATAATACAATATTAAGGATAAACAGAAATAACAACAATACCAGTCAACGAAAATACTAATAAAACCCGGCTGTCCTTCCTGGTCAATGAAACGGAAAACATTGAAATATTGCTTGACTTGGCTTTTACGATAGCCAACAGGCGGGCGGTCGCAGCCGAATAAGCGGGGAACAATGACGACAAACGACGATCAGCAGGCAACGCGGATGTGCGGAAATCTGGTTGGTGGCGGGCTGTCGATGGGCCAACTGTGGCCAAGCGGACAGAACGTACGGCACACTGCAGTCGGACACTCATTGCGGGTAGCAACGGAAGTGTTGTGTGACAATTTGTAACAAGTAGCGACAAAATTAGAGAATATTTTCATATTGTGAGAGTGAAGATAGCAATAACGTTGTAGTTAGTTGGCAGTAGAGAACGTTGCTATATTCTATGTTGGTATATAAAGCGACAAGAATATGCAAATTGAAATTATAAATAAAAATGCAACATTTTATAGAAGAATGGAGAAAAAAAGCAAAGAAAGAAAAGAAAGCAACAAGCGATAAAGCAAAGGCGACATGCAATTCATGTTGAAAATTTGCTTTCCATCTGCATTATACAAACATACAATCATATGAACATATGAACATACAGATTTATTTTCTAGCAAATTTAGTGGCGTTGGCTGTTATGTTAAATTTATTTTATTTATTACTACTTGTTTTATTCGCTTTTTTCATCTTATGCATTACAACATTTTTTTTTAATATTTTGAGCTTTTCGTACTAAAGTTTGGCATTCGCGAAAAGCCAAATTCAATTTGTTACTTTGTTTTTGCAGCTGCTTTTCATTTGTTCATGTTCTATTCAAATTTGTTTATTTATCTCCTTAGTGGCTTTCAGCGAATTACTATTTATTCAAAAGTCTACTTTGGGGAATTTAAAGCTAACAAATTGGTGTAAAAATTGTTCTGAAACAAAACACACAACACATATATTATAGAAGTCATAAATCAATAGGCATGTATTACGAGTACACTGAAATAAAAACTAGGGAAAATTAGCAAATGAATTAAAGTCATCTAAAGGTTTGAGTATTTAAAAATATATAAATGTAAATAGTAGTAGCATACCACACTCCCCGCACAGAAATAAAATCGGTACAGTGTACCCACCGGCATTATAAAATTTATTATAGATACTTTAAGACAGAGATGACATTTTTACGGACAAATATTAAGATTAAAGTGAGCTAGACCGATTTGAAATTATATCAAAAAAGCCTTGGAGCCTTGTATAAATGAGAACAGTATTTTTAAACATTTGTTGAAAATAAAACTACCTGCGATCATAAAACAGTTTCAGCTTAAAATATTTGCATAAAAATATTAAAAAAAAATGAAAAATTAAGCCACAATTCTACGCGAGCTTTTCAAACGCTTTGATATTTGGATATTTGAAGTTGCCTAGGTTTAATGGGCGTTTCAGGCGTTATCATTTCGTAAGTCTAAACGATAATTTTCAGGTATGGAATTTCTCCGCAATGTTTAAATTCTACAAAAGGTTTGCTCAATTAATGCGTTAGTTGGATGGGCCGAAATACACAAGAAACCACAAAACGAAAGCAGCAAAATATAACAATTATGAAAAGTTCTTCGGCGAATAGCAGATTTTATTAATTTTAGAAAGATACAGATAAACTGCACCGTTTTTTTTTTGTTCGTCGGCGCTTTTGCACTAAACTGCTTGAGCTTTTTCCGATCTTATTCTGCACTGCTCTACATTTTCAGTGCATTCATCGAACAGGCATGAAAGTGTAGAGAAAAATTTTCTGCCAACTAATTTATCGATTAAAACTATCTAAAACAGATGAGAATAAAACTTCTAATTTCAAGCATTTTTAATATTTTTATTGACATATTTCAAATGGACATCAATCGGTTACTTTCCGTTCACCAGAACTATGTTCGACCTTAATTATGGGGATGTTTTCATAAAACTGCACTAATTTAACTGTTGAAGCATAATCGGCACATGCCGCAACGCCTGAAGTGACTGGTGAATTTCTAGCTTTAGATCGAAATCTTTTCGGAAGATTAGTTTCAGATAAACCTCAATAACTCAGCCAAAGCTCGACGGATTGACTCTTATAAGGTATCAATGGAATGACATTTTCTTCCACTTTATATTTAAAATGCAAAATAGATAACTTTTGCAAATTTCTTCATATGCCGTTGAACAAGATTTTAAAAATTGTTAATGCATGCCTTTTAAGGCTAGACGGAGATGACGCAGCCTTTTTAAAACATCAGCCCAGCTCATGTAAATCTCAATATTTTTTTTTGGGGACAAACCCCAGCTCTTTTGTTGAAGCCAGGTTAGATGAGATTGACTCATTCAAATGTCACTGAAAATTCATATTTCTTCTTTCTGCTAAAATGGAGGCATTGTGTGATCTTAAAAAAACTGAGCACAAGAGCAGAGTCTAATGCTAGAATGCATTAAAAGAGATATTTTCCAAAGTCCCGGTGTCGCGTGTTTGCAAGAGCGGAACAGCTGTGGAAAAATCGTTTAATGGGAAATACATGCTAGTACTATGACGGTCTACCTGCCAATCCTCAGTTAAAATACCGACCACTGTGTTGATAAAATAGGAGTCGATATTTGATAATGAGCTTCACTTCCTATGGTCTATAATAGGTCAGATTTTCTTTGCAATCTGATAGGTGGGTTCTGCGAACCACCTAGTATAAGAGTTCTCCATGATTGCCGATCTTAGCAATCTTAACACATAAAAAGGATCCCCGCATTTATCAACGGCAGTTCGATATCTTTCCTAACCAGCTCGTTTATGTGAAGTTTCCGTTCCTCTTCTGTTCTACTCCTGGGGTTGGTTCTTTCTACAAAAGGACATTATACGGTTTTTTCAAAGTAGAGAATGGCTCGTTCCACCGCTGTATGCATCCAGTGTGGTTTTATTGTTACCTATAGCTGCTTTTAAAAAGTAAGGAGAAGTGATGGAGTTCCTTGACCGACCTTTAATGTTACAGTTCCAGTCGAGATTATCCGTTAATGTCTGCAATCGGTTGAAAGCGTAAGTTCCACCGAATTTAGAGAGACCGATGCAAAGTATGGTACTTTATATTTCCCTGAAAAAAATACCATTTTGATCTTAGAAGAGGTTTCACAAAATTTTTTCCCCCGAGGTTCTTCACTTATGCGATTTACGGTCAAATTAAACTTAAACAATTATTTTTAAAATAAAATACACCGTTCACATAACCTCCGAGGAAACTGCGAAAATGGGTTTGCTAAATTCTTTAACTATTGATAGGTTCCTCGGAAACAGTGAAATGTTAGGAAGATCTAGAGAAGTACATTTATTAGTTATCTTCAAAAAAAAAAAAAATTCTTGCAATTTCAACAATATTTCGCATTTAATTTTTTTACGCTGCATAATCTACACGGCGTATACGTGACATTTGTTCCGCCACACGTGTTTACACAACACGTTGTAGTAATGTCTTTGAGGAAACAAAGAAATGCCTGATACACAAATCTAGATGTCTGAATGTGTGGAAATAAATGTTTATATAAATGCCACATTTCCACTTTATGTTAAAATATTCCATCTTAGACATGCGACCAAAGTCACCAGGTTGTGAGGGGTGCTATGACACGAATCGTTTCTGCCATCACAGAAACTTTCACAATCACATATTTGCTAACTTGAATGTGTTACAATTTCCGGCTCAGACAACTACGTGCACACCTAAGTACGTACATAGGTGTGGGGGGAAAATAGGTACTACATACATACACACATATATTCACATATTAACACTATACGCTTGGTGATATTTTGACTGGCGGGCGACAATAAACAGCGGAAATTCAAACGGAATAACACTTCTTATTTGTAATTGTGTGAGCCTTTAAGTGCCAAAATTTATTTATGTTTATTATGGTGGCGCATGAGTATGAACTCACGCAAATGCGACTATGAAAATATGCACATATATCTCTACAACACATAATTTTTAAAGATACACAAACTGTGTGATGGCAGGTGTCAAGGATAACAGTGTTCGTTTTTGTTTCCGCATAACTGATTTTTGACAACTAAGTCATTGTTACAGTCGCATATAAAGATATACAAACGTAAAATAAATATCTATATGCATAAGCTTGTTTATATATACATATATATATATACATTTGTCTGAATATAATACTTTCTCATGCATGACAAAGACTTAGTCGTGGCGCATTAACTTCTTTTATTCCTGCTTTTAGTATAAATTACTAAAAAAAATTTTTACGTCAATTTACTAAGCTTGATATTTTATCTAGATATAGTTAAATACGTTCTTGAGAATTTAAAAATAATACAACAAATTTAAGTTAAGAACTAGAATTATACATATACTCTGCTCGCTATCATTTATAGCGATATAAGTATTGCAATGGGGTAGCTTGTGGAGTAGCGATTGGTATCTATAAAACTGTATGGGTTATTCCATATCTGATTTGCACTCGATGTCGCAGATTTCAAGGAGATATTTCTATTTTTTTGGTTTTTCATTGAAAATAAATCGACTCGTGTTTTTTATTTGGCCTGAGAAAAATTGTTTGCACCTTTGCGATTTTTCGAAATTTGAATTTAGTGTCAATTTCGCCATAGTAGGCACAACTTCAAGCACCGTTAATTTGGGAACCATGCGTTGTGGAAAAATTTTGTCAGAATATAAAATCTATCAATTCTACTCTATTCTTCAAAGCAACAAATTTGTTTAAATTTCTAAAAAAAAATTAATTTTTCCCCTATTTGGACTCCTTTGATTTATTTATTAATTTAGATTCTTTAAGGGCAAGAGCAAGAAATGGTGTTTGTTTTAAAATATGCTTGAATATGGTTTAGGAGATAGAAACAAATGAATTGTGATCTGCTGCTTTGGTAAGATGATATGTCAAATTAATTATACAGATTTAAAAATTTTACTTAGGTTTATCGGGCAAATTATCGCAAAAGTGATGCGGAAATACAAAGGATCGGCATTTATTGATGCACAATATTCATTTTCTGTATTTCCGCCTAGAATTTAAAATATAAAAGATACCATAAACGAGCTAGGCGATTGGTTGCGTCAAGATTTGCAGAGAATTAAGCGAAATTAACAATATTTCTGGTAAGATGGATTGATGAGTAATTGATTTTTAAATCCATTATGTGAAACAGACATACGGGAGTACAAAGGAAATGGTTATATTGTACATTTCCAAAAAGTGCCGTTTCAATTCTCTAAAAAAATAAAGAACAAGGGAGAAAGCAAACTACGGATTCGGAATCAACATTCAAAATAGCCCTAGGAGGACACTTTGGATTCTCAGATACAAGAACCGTGTATTACAGCTTTATTATACCTCTAACGAAGATGGAATGGTATTACTGTTTTGTTCTGATGTTTTTAAGTAGAAACAAAAGACGAGATATATCCCAAGTAACCAAAGAAGGGCTAACTCGATTTCGTCATGCCCATAGTCTGTCGGTTTGAAGTCAAACTACATAGTCCCTCAGTTATTGCACTAAAGCAGCTAAGGACACAAAAAATGGTATTCATTTCATGAATAGTACGTTCAGACTCAAAATGATTAAGATCAGCTCGTTATACATTTATAGTTCTTAAGGTTCCCACAAACCGGTAGTTCAGATATGAGAATTTATTCAAAAAGTCTAAATTTTATAGGTTTTTAATTTTTATCAGAAAAACTGTAGTATTTTCAAATACAATATTTTACGCTAAAATCGCATTTATACACAGATTAAAGTAAATTTTGTTTTTATTCAATTTGGCTCATTTTTGGGACAGAAATTAACAACAAAAAAATTTAATTAACTAAATTGCTATCGTTGTTATGAATTGCAAATGAAAGTCATTTATTTCAGTATTTTTTAACAAAATTAAAAACGATCAAACAAGCGGCAAAAAAAGTAAATTAAGGACCTCTAGAAATTTTTGTTTTCTGTTGTAAAACTAAATTTGAATTTTTTTTTCATTCAAGTTGAATTTGCCTGTGAGTGTGTAAAAACCAATTTTGCTGTACCACAACCGGAGAATATGATTTTGCTCAAAAAACGGAAAAAATCGGAATGTGTAATTTATTAGATAAACTTAAAACTCTTCACTTAACATATTAGTGATTGTTTTAAAATGGCCACAGACGGACAATTTTTTTAAGGCTTCTCCGAAATGCAATTTTAGAAATAAAAAATTTAATTTTAGGATAGTGTATTTATCGAAAGAATAAAAAGGGGGTCAAATTCTGTTTTCACACTAGTAAGTACATATTACCACTCTCATTTTTTATGTCTAATTTTTTTCGACTAGTTTTTGTTTTCGTTGCTAAGAATTGTTTAAATAAGCGAAGGGGATCTTCTACCATCCGCGTCGAAAATAATCGATTTTTTTTCTTTCATTTCTGTTGAAGATTACGATAGGGAAAATATGTGCGAAAATAATTTTTTCCCAAATTCACATTAGTTTAAAAGCTATTGCACATTGAATATCAGTCAACTTTAAAACTTACATTTAGACTATCCCATCTTTCGGTCAAACCTTTATAACATTAAATTTTCGGGAGCAGTTGTGAATACGTTTTTTTAATAAATTGTGTAAGTCCCTTAAAGGTGAATCCCTGGTTTGTGAAAACAGCCACTCTATTTCGAACTCGAGGGAAGCGATATTGCCAGGCGTTCGCCTTTAGAGCCCGGTGTAAGGCCTTATCTCGCTCTCTTATTTTTGGACCAGCTAGGGAACCGGATGAACAACTTTTTTTACTCCTCAACCACCGAAGGAATAGCATCGGCATGTCATTGCCGGTAATGGTTAGAAGACGATTTAGCGATCCCCGAAAGGCAAATTACAATGGCTTTAAGTTAGAAGGCAAAGACGCATGTCCAATTTGCCTTTTGCTGCTTTAACCCATTACTGAAATTGTAAAGCCGCCTGCTAACCATTACCGCCAATGAAACGTCCATGTTATTATAATTCTTCCCAGATCCCAAAGAGAAAGCGTTTACCAGATTCAAAGTTGTATCCCATCAAAAGCAAAGTTTTCAAGCAACTACTTTGAAAACGAATAACCCGAAATAGTTAGCAGTATTAATTGTTTTTATTTCAGCTCTATAAAAAACGAAAAGAAACAAAATGGATAGGTAAATTTGTATAGGCTTTTATTCGTTTCGATGGGCTCTTAACGCAATCGGGAGAAAATATCAAAATACCGAGACGTGAAGAAAAAATTACGACATTTAAATGAATGAAAATAAATAAAAGAATTTCTTTGATCCAGTTGCGAGCTTTTTTTTTTTGAGTATTATAAAATACACTTATAAACGAACGTTATTAAAATATATCCATATTCTTCATGAAGAACGAATTCTTAGCCTGATTACGTGCCTTAGATTCCTCCAGCGTATCTCACTTTTTAATGAAGACTAGCTAATTCTACAAAATTGTTATTGCAAGAGATCACTAAGAAAGTGAAAGTGATACGAAATAGACTCCATATACGAATTAATCAGCATTTAATAGTACTGGAAAAAATATAATATAAGACCATCAAATGTTAAACTTTCTGAAATGCTCTTTTTGTTTTGACTAATGAAAATTTAAACCTACAATTTACCTGAAAACAAAGAATATTTCTAATATATTTCCAACAGCAAAAATCGGATAAAATGGACTTATAGCCCATCATCTGCACGTTAACTTCAAGATTTTTTAATCAGGTAACCCCCTCTCTGGCACCACTTGTCCTAACTTTCGATAACATTCGATATAGCAAACTCTCCATATCCTCATATAGAATAAAAATTTGTAAACAATGAACCAATGCTTCGAATCAGAAGTAGTGGACTCGATATATAAAATTAGATTTCTTCTCACATATTTTTTTTTTAATTTGCACAAAATGTGTGATGTCTCTGGCTAGCACAAATATAATACTTTTCTTGCAATTCTCCCGTCTTTTTTTTTCAAAAATTTGTTTCCATTTATATTACAAATAATCTTTTAAAAATACTACTTAAATGGGTTCAGCTGCTTTTAGGTAGTAATTATTTTGTACTTATTGCGATTATGAGAAGGTGGGAGCAATTCCATTTTCATTATTATATTATTAAAACTTCTCTTTGAATACTGATTGTTCGATTTGAAAATTTCAATTTAAATTTGAAATTATGATGCACGTTCATATATTATAAAGTCATTACAAAAAAAAAAAAAACACAAATCGATTAACTTAACTTTTTCCAAATTGCTATTTATTTGTATTTCGTTTCGTCTTTGTTCGAAATAATTGTGCACTTCTCTGTTCGAGCAGGAGAAAATACCATTTTAAGTGACAACAACATAGAAGGATGCCTATCGAAGCATTTTGAGTGCGCAATACATATATAAATAAATAAATTCGAATGAATTATGCGTTGGTTTCGTTTGCCTATTTACACGGTAATCATCCACTTCCCGCAATTTTCCATTCATAAGTCAGCTTTCTGCACACCAACGCAAAAGCAAAATTTCACACGCACATTCATACATTGTACATATGTACATACATACATACATACGAACATATCTAGTAAGTGACAGCGTTTATAGCCCAGCTGCTTTATTGCGTGTGAACTAAGTAGAGATGTGTGCGTGTTCAATCGAGTGTGTGAGCACACTTTTGTCATATCCTTCTATTTTATGCCATTTTACATTATTAGAATTATTATTGTGCACAATAAAATGATTTATTTTGACATATTTGCCACATTACGTTTCATGAGCGTAAAGGCAAGCGTAACGTTCTGATGTTGAGCATTTTTTCGGTCCCTTTTGAAGTTTTTTTCATTTGTTTTCCCTCAATTTCAGAGACAATTTTATTATTTTGTTCGCGCTGTTTTTGGTGCCTTGTCGGTAATACAAAAAAAGAATGTAAATGGTAATAAAATGCTTATAGAGAAAAAGGATACGACATTTATTTAAAGAAGTTGAAATGTTTTGCGGCTATTTTACGGCCCTTGTGGTAATACATTTGACTTCAAGAAGCTCATACATATGTATACATATATGTATATGAACTCTGTACATTAGGGTAATCACTTGTTTGAATATTTCTTTTCTTTAATTTTGATATATTCAGATTTAGTCGGAATGTTCGAACTTTGTAGAAGTATAAAAAATCTTCAGAACTTTTTTTAAATGGATGAGTAAAGTTATTTAATTTGACGAAATAGTACATGAGCATTTAAAAAATTTATATCAGACATTATTTATTTCGTTTTAACTGCCACATTCTGTATTCGATTTGGTCACACTTAAGCCCTGCGTAAATTCTCATCCTTTATATTTATTCGTTTCGTCATGACTTCTGCACACTTTTCGTCTTAATCGCTCTTTACATTGAATTTTATGTTCAGTTTTCACACAAAATAAATACAAATTTTAAATACGATAGCGTTCTTGCCTTTTATATGAGAAGGCGCAGGATATAATGTGTGGCTTCCTACATAGATTGCCCGAAATCGCCTTTTTATTGCCGTATCGGTGAATATGATTGCAAGTTCCAGTCATTCTTCAGAACGTTCAAGAGTACACTTTTATCTCTTCAATCAATTGAGGGTCCAAATATTCAAGAAGAAAGTAAGAAATTGCAGAAGCACTGCAAAATCGCTTGTTGTATTTATTTTATTTTTTAATTATTAAAATTTACACAATTTAATTCGGTTTCTCAGCACGAAAATGTAAATAAAATACAAAATGAAAATTTTTTGAATTCGAACGTGAAGAACGTGATGATGACGCACAATATGCGGATGTGTATTGAAATATAGCTGTTTGTCCCGAGCTTTTAAAATTATTGAAATGATGTTGCCAAGATGAGATGATAAATGTGTAGGGGTCTCTGCGCTATTTTCTCAAAAAAAAATGTTTATTTTAGTTTAAAATTTGAGCTAAAATTTTCACCAAACGTTTTTAAATATGTTTAAAACAATATTTTAAGAGCTCAACAAAAAAATAATGATATAAAACTTCCTTTTAGAACAACTTAAATCTCTGGAAGCCCAAATTACTACTAAGATCAATTCACTTAATTTAGCAAAATGTCACCTTATAAAATTCGACTTGAAAATCTCGTCGCCGAAATCATCAGGACTTAGTCCATGTATCATTTATACATACAACCCTGCGCCCTCTGTTTGTGAAAACAACTGTCAAGCTACGGTGGAAATCGAACAAACCAAGGCAAGTTCTTACAAGATAGTAGCGTCTAATGAGTTTGTTTCGCTTACGTCAGACGAATTCACATAAATTGGTGTTATCCAAGGCGAATTCATACAAGGTGATAGCATCTCATGAGCTGAATGCTTGTTCTTCTTTCCAAACCCGCTGGGTTGTTTTGTTTACACAAACAAAATACATGAGCAAACTGGGCGAATTCGGTTTTTGACATTTCACTAGCAAAGTTACACTAACAAAATACATAAGCAATACTAGACGAATTCATACTTTGACATTTCACACGCAAAACTACACACACAAAATACACAGCGGATTCGCCTTATTTATCTTGCTATCTATCACCTTCTATGGATCCATCTTGGTGTTATCGTACAAAAATAAAAATTTACACTAACAAATTATATGCACAGTGACATTACGATTTAGAACAAATACATCATTTTGACATTACGTTTCTCAATTGAATTCAATCAGCTGCTTTATCAAATTTACTTTTTATAAATTCGATTTGGTTTGCTTTTTTACACTCTTTACACTCTTTTAAACAAAAAACATATGATATGCAATTTGAAGACAGGCTGGACTGTTTTATGCAGGAAGAAGAAGAAAACTACGATCCAATACATTCCACTTTGTGCTCGCTATTAACCATTTTTCTTGCATGAAAAACAATGTCTGAGTGGTTTTGGTCACCCTCGGGATCTCGTGAGCAAGGAACGTTATTCGAAGAAATATTTTTATTTCTTTACGAATTACGATATGAACCTTCTCATAAATATATATAATATAACAACCTCCCTATCATTTCCCAATTTGCGGGGTCTTCTTCCAAAATCTCCAAATTAGATACCCTACTCAATATACGTTTTTTTTCAGCTAAGAAAAAATATATTACCCTAAGGCGTGGAAAAAAGTCCATCGTTTGATGCCACAAAAAAAAAACTGCAAATTTCATAACTCTAATATATGTACCTACATACATGCATACATATCTATTTCCATTTTTCCTATTTATATTAATCGAAAATGCAAATAAAATGCCTCCGAGTTATTGGTATGAATTAGCTTTTTCAATTGTTGAAAGGGATAAATGTGCATTTACTTTTATGTTGAATGAAATTTTATTTATGCTTAGGCTTTCTTGACAATTTTCAGCTTACTGCCCGAATTTTTCATCGCATTGTATGCTAATAAAACGTTGGCTTTAAAATCAAAAATTATATCTAACATATTCTCTCTTTGTACTCAAACTAATCCGTGGCTTACAACTTTTGCTTCAGTGCACAGCTGCTCAGAATTTTGATTTCTCTGTAAATAGGAACATCAAGCATACAAAAATATATTTATGATGTGCTTTAGTTTTTAAAAGAATATATCATAAAATTCTACAATGAAAGTCAGTTTCGTTGCATACTTCAGTGCCGTTCTGTCATTCTTTCCCACCCGGCCAGAATACAAATAAACAATAAATTATTAAAATAACATTTGCTGGTTGCCGCAATGATGTTGCACTTGAAGCGCATCGAATATGCACGCATGAACACCACCACCATCAACTCCAGAACTCAGATGCCAGCTGTAACAACAATAAAAGTAGCAACAACAAGTGCTGACGTAATGTATGCCATTTGGAAGATTGCATTTTAAGCTGCTCACGCCGAAAATGATGATGCAAATACATAGCAACATGCAAACATGCAAACGATTATGCGTTTGCTTGTAAACATACTATGCTTTTTATACCCAATACTTTACAGTGCGAGTAATAGCCTAGGACATGTGAGTCTAAGTAGGGTAAGTACTAAGAGGCAAGTATTGCTCTAAAAACTTTAGCATAGCTCAACGAGCTACGGTTGTCATTATGAACCTAACGGACATTGTTCGCTCACTAACATATATGCCGGAGAAACTACAACTTAAATTACGTATTTTCGTTCAGATTACTTCGCATAAACCATGTGCGTTCAATCTCCTTTCACAGCTCTGTAGTTTTAGGGTTGTTTGACTTTTAAGTAGACGGTAGCTGAGTCCTTCACAATATACAAATTTTTGATATACTACGGTCAATCTTGTCGCCCTGACTCGGCTACGAGTCTGTGACATGGTGCGCTTCATTCACTGTGTCGCGGTTGGAAGCTGCTGCCTTGCCTAAAATAAATTTCAGTAGTCTAAAAGTAAACAGTTTTGGCTGACGCAGAACACCTGCGCCAACTCTTCCATTTTAGTTTGACTTTTGAGGGTACTTTGAGTGAGTTTCGCTTACTTTTATGTGCAAATGGCATTCCTGCCTTATTTTCTGCCTACAAGCATCCCTGCATCATTTCCATACTAAAACCATCCCTTTTCTACAAGAACAGTAGCAGTTAATTGAGAGAACATCTGACAGTCAGTGCTGCAAAAAATTTTATCAGCACTTAGAGCAGAGTTGGTGTCAGGATCTCAGGGCCACTATGCAAAAAATGATGCCATCAAATGTGTACGTGTGATTTTACATTTCACTCCAACCCAAAAATTTTACCACGCATAAAACCATCAGCACCGAACATTTTCAAGTTTGACGTTTAGGCTTGTAACAAAAGCATTACCTTATTTGTTCGATATTGAAAACAAGTTTTTGTGGATTTTGTCAATTTATTTTTTATGCCCATGCTAATTAACAAAAAAAATCCATTCCAAAAACAAAACTGAAAGTACTATCGGCCAGTAATTAAAATTATGAACAACTCGGTTGCTTCATTCTCGCATATCTAAAACCATAGATAACGTAGCAAGTCGCTAATGTTTCTTTTTGGCAAGCCTTATGTCAATCATTTGTACGGTAATTTGAAAGTCAGCGCTGATATTATGAATGTGAATGTATTAGTAATTTTATCAGCATGTTTTTGTTACTGGGTATATAAAAAATGCCTTGAGCGCTCTTATATGACCCTTCTTTTCTATTTCGTTTACTGCGATCATCAGACGGCCATTATCTAAATCCATCTAGCCCACGATCACTTTAATCATTTCGCATATAACGGGTGTTTTTTTTTAGATTGATAGAACTTTCGATAGGAATAGCTGTCACTTGACAGCTGGTAAATGACATTTCGTTTTGACATTTCTGTTCAGTAAGCATAGAAAAATCATCATGGAAAGAATGACGCCGCAACAAAGTTTACAAATTATGGAAATTTACTTTCAAAATCAGTGTTCTGTTCACCAAACTTATAGAGCACTTCGTGAATTTTATGGTCCACATAATCGAGCATCGGAGCAGCTTATTCGTCGAACTGTTGATTAATTTCGAACAACATTTACTCTACTCGATGAAAACCCAACAACAAGACAAAGAACTGTACGTACAGAAGAAAATATTGGTGCTGTAAACGATAGAGTTGGAGAAGAACCGAATTTTTTCTATTCGCCGCCGTGCTCAACAAGTTGGACTTTTTCCATTGGTTCAAAATTGGACTGATCGATTCGTGGCGAACATATGCTAGAAATCGTTTTTAAATATTAAATTTTTTGAAGATATCTTTCAAATAAAAAAAAAAATTGGCATCATACTTAATTTTTTACGTGTTCTATTTTAATTTAAAGTTCTAACAGTCTAAAAAAAACACCCTTTACGTAGCTATTTTGAATATCATAAATTTAATTCGTTTTTAACCGTTTTTGGAAAATTGTAAGGGAAATAGAAAACTATGATATTTTTCAATTTTCATTGAATTTTTCTGCATTCTCACATTGTTAAATTCATAGATCATTCAATCAAATTTCCATGGAGTCCATTATTTTCCGAACCTGCGTACATAAATTTTAGTCCTTGAATTTAATATCAAAACAAGTTGTTTTCGTATATAAAATTACACTAGATATACAATTATACAAAAGTGAAAATTGGCATGTGTCTTCAGGTAGTACATATCAAAGCTGAGCCGTAAATAAGTTTCGCAAATGTTCAAAAATATTTTTTGTTAATCAAAAATCCATAGCGCACTTACTGGTAAATCCTTGGTAAATTCGGAATAAGAACATCCATGAAGACCTCAACATACCATCTTATAAGGATCCATAGTACAGGCATATTCCTCCAATAGGGTATAGGTTTTAAAAATTGAATTAAGATTTTAAAACTTATTGCTATTTTCCGACCTTTTAAAATTTCGCAAAAACTAGCGCTTGGTATATGTAGAAGTCGACGTTTTGTTTTTATAGCATGTATGAATAAGGTTAGTATGTCTGTATGGGTATACTCTTCTTTGCAAATGTGTTCACTTGCCAACATGCAACATTTTGAGTATTTTTTGTTTTACTGTCATTAGTTTTATGCTCTTAGTAGAAATATGCAGCATACGGAATATTCGCATTTACTAGTTTCCATCTAATAAAATCTGCTGTGCTCTCGTATTCTCACATCATCAACGTCAAAATAAGACCAGATGCAGCTGCAATTATACTATATGAAAACCGACAGCAAAGTGCACAAATACTTGTACTGACACTTACTATAATAGCTTTGATGCGTACTCCAACGTACTCGTATAGAAGATGAAATGCAGATTGTAAATATGAATTGAACTCGTATAAAAAAGTTTCAGTTTTCTTTTTATTTCAATTGGAACTTCTTTATTATAATTTCAAATAAAACTTTATAATATTAATTGGTAGAAATAATATTAGAAAATTTATATCGAATATCGATTTGTATATAAATCTTAAATAATACAAACCATCTATGTACACACTTTCAGCTTGGGAATAAGTTTTCAATGTATAAAAGTTTACAGTTTCAAAGTAATTAGAATACACAATTTTACCAATTTCAATTTATAAGACCATACCTATATATAATTTTGAGGATACAGCTATTTCGTACACAATTTTTAATAAAAATATATGTATATAACGAAAATACAAAAAATTTTCAAAAAAACATGAAAGCCAATTGCTAATTAAATATTCTTGGTTTCTGGTTGATCCTTCCGACAGCGTATACAACGATTTGTTTGGGAACGATTTTCCGTCATCAATTGTCAGATTTGGTTTGTCCCGGAATCGTTTTTTTTTTATATAAATATTTTCAGTAATCAAAAATATGAAACTGTTATTTTGTGACTGTTATTTAAAAAATTCTTAAATAACACTTATTTTCAATTTTTTAAAGTAAAACTTCTTAAGCGGCTTGACAGTGATTTTTTACATCGCAAGTCGTGTCGACATCGCGTAACGAATTCACCATACGAAATAGCGATATATCAATGCACTATATTGGTATGTATGTACATGCATTTATGTATGTAATTATATGTATATATTTATATTTACTTATTTATTTACGTATTAGCCAATGAATATGAAATATTTTACTGGCTAGGAAGACTAAACTATATTTTCTTAAAATTATCGCTAAAACATAAAGTTACATTGAGTTATTCATCATCAAAGATTAAATTCAGTCAATGTCCTCACTAGAGGAGCATTAAGAGCATAGTTGGAGTTAGCATTTGGTACACCCAAGATATCCACACGTTTAAGGTTACGACAAGGTGCATTAAAATTTATTCTGCTCAGAAGTTCAGAGTAATCAACATACCCCGCTATGACAGTAGTCACAAAAGTGTAAGACAAAAATACCCTTCTGTAAACCAGCGATGTCAGATCTATAAGCATACAATGTGAACTAAAGCATGGAATTGGTTCCGTAAATTTTAAAAAAGAAAGCGCAGAACGTATAAACGATTTCTGAATACGTTCTATACGAATAATATATGTCGCATGATATGGTCTCCAAATAAAAGTGGCATAATCTAGCCAAAATAGAAGTGGCATATTCTAGTCGAACAAAAGCAATGTAGAGGGTTTCAAAAATTTACGGATTAGAAAAACAGTAACAATTGCGACGAATAAATGCAAGCATATGATTTTGGAACTATGTAGTAAATGGGAGTGTCACGTGCAAATTTGCAGTCGAAATAAATCTCCCAGTCTTTAATTTCATTCACTCTTCTCAATTCAAAGCCTGCAATTGTAGATGGGTTTCGCTTAATTACCAACTTTTAAAAAAAAAGTCATGTGAAAACAATTCGTAACATTCAAGGATAGACAGTTTAGATCAGACTGAAGAGCCAAAGCGTCTTGTCTACATTTTATTATTGAATAAATGCTTAGTAAACACTGTTAAAAATATTTGAAGGAGTTAACACGGAAGGGTTACTTAAGTAAGATTAATTTACATTAGAAAGATTAAAATCGCCTAGCTCAAAAAGCAGGTTATTCCCGCTTGCAGACTGTGGAGTAAGCACATTATTTACATGGGATTTATAACTACTACTAGGCGGTACATATGAAGCTCCAATCTGAAATCTCCTTGACGAACTACGGATACATACGCTAATTTGTTAAAATCTGGTGTTAGCATTAGCGAGCTTAAATAAGGAAACACGAAAACTCCGGTGTACGGCAACTAAAACACCACCACCGCTATAAATACCCGATTTAATGGGATCTCCATCCTTGCGAAAAACGTCGAATGAATTCAGGTGGAAGAATTCGTAGTCAAAGGAGTTTGGGTTCAGGCAGGTTTCGATCAATAAGAAGGCATTGAACTCTAGTTGTGAGCTCAACCTATGTATATACCGCTTCCGACTTCGATCTCATCTTTGCTTTAGTTTCTTTTCGCCGAGAAACCCGAAATGGGCGCACAGTGACACTGGTATGTACATACATACATCTGTAGCTTTAGACCATTTTGGAACCAGTTCAGGACCATTTCAGAACCTTTCAGTAGGTCGGGACTGGTTCACCACTATAACTACACTACTACAACAACTAAAAATTCTACTTCTACTCTAACTACAAATACTACTCCTTACTTCTGGTACTAACTAATAATGCAACTACTTATTACCTCTACTACTACTACTACTAATTACTACTACTATCAGTACTAATTACTACTACTATTTTTACTAATGCTACTACTAAATACCCCTACTTTTTATTAATTACAATCTTTTTTGAACTCATTTCTACTACTATTTCTATTAATATTACTACCAAATACTAATACTATTTTTTCTAATTTATGCTGCTATTTCGGTTAAGGCTACTACTAACTCTTACTACTATTTTTTCCTAATTTCTACTACTATTTTTAATAATACTACTACTGCTTACCTATAATATTTTTACTATTTTTACTAATGATACTACTAAGTACTACAAAATACTATTATTATAGTACTATCCGCTATTAACTGCATAACTTATTTATGAATTCGGAAAAGAAATTTTGAATCTGGCTCGCGATTTTAGGCGGACGAGTGTTTTTTGTATATACGTTTTTATTTCAGTTGACTGATGATAAAAGTTATCGAAGTATTTTATTAATAGAAGTTAGTAATAAAATTCAGTCAGTGACTTTTATTAATAAAAATCAACCGTCAGAGTAAGAAATCAAATCAGATTCTGGATATTAGTAACCCACAACTGCACTTCCTGCTAACGGCAGTACAGATTCGAGTATTTTCTTGATGCTCTCCGTCACCTCTCCTTCTCTCTGCGTTAATTAGAAATATAGAATTCTTAATGCAATCCGCTTCAATAGAGGTTTTTAAAAATTATATGCAGAGATTATTATTTACATCTGTAATATATTTATGATTTATTAGCAGCGGAAATTATTCACATTTAAATCCATTTTATTTATTTCGAAACCAAATTTGGCACAGCTCAAATTACAATATATGATTTTAATATAACATATTACAAGAGGGGGCAGCTGTGCTTCCAAAACCACGACTTCAGCACGCTGCTTTGTTGCTTTTTAATTGTGTGGTCGCATGATATATGGCCATACATATGTAGCTAAGCGGCGCTTGTCAAAATTTTCAATGCTTTAGATTTTTTTTCATATTTTCATATTTCGCCACTGTTTGCGGTGTTGTTCCTGTGACTACTATTGTCAACTACAAAAATGCGGTTATACCGCTATGAAAAAGTCATTAATCAAAGTTTCGAATTCAGCTAGACCACGGCGAAAACAACACATCTAGCGGATAAGGGAAGTTAAATGCTGCAATTTGAACGCCAACATTTGCTAGCGTTTTAAATGGTTTACATCATCAGAATAACATGACACAAAAACACGAACAAAAAACCGAATTAGATGCGTGTGATTTAGTGGCCGAAAACAAAGTCATAATACAAAATTTATGTCGCGAATCTAAGGAACAGTCAAGCAAGCTACTAAACTTCAGCCTACCGGTAGCGACTTTTTTTGACTTGAAATTCCAGTTTTTGTTGGGCACAGAATTGCAAGAATTGAATATTACGCAAGAGCTTATTTAAATAACTCAAAGATTTATTGAGGTATTGCGTGGAAGTATGAAAAAGAAAAACAATACAAAGTGGCACGAAAATAACAGATATCTACTATGTATATCTAAATTAATTTTATGCAGCTATGTGGTCGATGGACTTGTCAACAAACTAGTTTCGAATTCTCGATATGACTGCGTTAGGTTAGCCAATATGCTAGACGCAAAGGCGACATTGAGCATTGGTGCAAAGAATTAAATAGTTTATTAATTCTATTGTGAAAAACAATGGTCGACTCTTGTAAAATTAGCAATGTCAAAGATGTAAGAAGACTAAAGAAAAAAATGAGCTTCCATAATAGGCTTTATGAATAGGCTTTTGTTATTAATAATCATTAAAATGATAGGTCATTCTTACTTTGTTCACTTACTTTATTGCGTAGTTATTTACATAGTTGATTAGTAAGCTTGTTGATTATTTCTAAAATAAATTGCATTGTAATTTTTTCGTTTAATAATGCGCTGTAAACTGGTTTTTAATATATTCACAGATATACAGTGGCGCACAAAGAAATATATTTTTGAGGGGTTTTACACTTCCAAAGATATATCAACAAAGAATACTAAAACTGCGCTACAGATATACATATATATTTACAGATTTAAATACATACATATTTGAAACCTCGAACACCATTTGACTTTGGCCTTTTCGATTTTTTTCATATTTTTTATGTTATAGTACCAATTGAAAGACGCCTCTCTGATATCTTCTACTAAGCCGTTTTCTAAAAATCCAATTTTGAAAAAAAAATGCTCACAATTAAAAAAAAATGTGATTTAAAATGCTAATGCAAAATATTGGAAAAGAGCACATACTGATAAATTTTCTTCAAAATGTTCTAAAAACGCTTTTTAAATTTTCAGTTACATATGTTCGTAAAAAATACAAGACAAGAGAAGGAGTATTATTTCTAGTCGCAAGTAGCAAAAGTAAAATGATCAAATATTTATATATGTAAATATATAAATCCAGCCAGATATAAGTGCGCTGCAAATCTTTAGAATTGGAGTGTCATAGAGTAAGGAAAAATCTTCAACAAGCTTCTGTTACCCACAAAAACAAACATGATTTAAGTAAAGATGAAATTTTCTGCCCATTGAGCATTATTTACTTACCTTTGCATTGGGCTCAAGGGCGTTGTTGAAAATGACTACAATATTAAAATATATGACATTTTGTAAATTGAAAAAAACAAATAGATTTCATTCTTATCTTCTTATCGAACTGGGATCAGGTGATTTCAAAAATGGCAAGCAAATCCATAAGCACCTGTTGTTTAAAAATCAACAGTTTGTACTAAAAATTTTCAATTTTTATTTGTAAGCAGGATTAAATTTTATTTTTATTTTTTCAATTTTATATTTTGAAAGTATTTTTGAAAAGAAGAATTTAAAAAAAACGATCAATATCAGTAAATTTTACGCAACATTATAAGAATTGAATAACGTGGTCTTTCAAAAATCGATGTCTAGAATACGGATAGGCCAACAAAATAAGGAATGCCTCTTTGAAATTTTACTAGATATAACATAAAAGATTATGAAAAATAAACAAGGACTTCAAACATTAATAACTCCTATATACACAAGATGAGCTCAACAAAGAAAGATAATAAAAAAATTAATAAACAAGAATTTAAAAAAAGTCAATTAATTTGAAGAAATTAATTAATTTGGTTTACTCCACTGATATCATAACATCGAAAAAGATGTTTTCGCCAATAATTAAAAACCAAAACTTAAAGATTTTTCTTTTGAAAACCTATGTAGTTTTATTGCAAGCAAACTTTTCATTCCCATGAGATTTCGTTAGAATTTTATTTCGTTATTTATTGCTCATGATCAATTAATTAGTGTTATCACTCGTTTGCTAAATTTTCAATAGAATTAGAAACGTTATATGTATTTATTACGAAACAAGATTTAAATTATTTGAAGCAACATGTTCTAGCAGAGTTGTAACTTATTTGTATGTATACCAATGCAAAAATTAATGTTTGAGTTTGTTGATTATTTTCATACTTAGAGCATGTTTGTATGGGTTATTTATTTTTATTCATATATTCTTTGTTCCTAAATGACTAGAATTGGCTTATAAAGCAAGTAATTGGAAGTATTTATAAATTAATTAAAAAATACGGATATGCATTACAAATTTCAAATAGAAATAAATAATACTTAGAATTATTATTTTTTAATTACTGTGTATTTTATTTGTTATGGTACTTGTATTTGAAATTTACAACACTGCTACTTTGCTTTCAGGAATGGTGAGGGTCTAAATGGTGAAGTTTTCGTTCCCCTAATTTTGCTTTTAACTGCCGCAAAGCCAGATAGCCGGAAACTATAATAACATTCGAATACCCAGTTTTTCATTTACATCTCGGGATATTCTAATTATCAGTTAATCCGGGTAGTTGAAAAATCCGCCCTATTCCTACTTATGAAGCCCAAGATAGTAGTCGTGAGCAAAATAGACCCCTCGTTGTATTATAGGATTGACGTTGGTCACTTGCAATTGGTCTTATTGATGGTTTCAATCCCAGACTACTGGTTTTAAATATTATAGCTGTGATATGGGTGTATAGACGAGAATGCATCTGTTTGTCTGTTCGCCGATGTGTCGATGGGAAATTTTTCGAATTTCCGAAACCATTTGCTTCGCTTGTCAAAAAGCAGAACTAACAATACGGTTATTGTGTACCACGATATCAATATCAGGGTACGCAAATATAATATAAAATATTGGACTGGACCGATTGAGTTCTACAGCTCGTACTATGGGCTTCGTCTAGTTGCCCTCAAACTTCAATCTTTATTTGATGTAAAAGCTTAAACCTAGCCAAGAGATTATTAATAGAGGCTAGCGTAACAATACCGCGTGTTTTTTACCAAGCCACAGAGTTAAAAGAATAATATGAAAAGGAGAATGTCAACGTAATGCAGAGCCCCATTCAGTGCTGCCACAGTAGTAGATCGCGGCAAATAGGCAGCTGCTTCTCGTGCTATTGAAAGCGGTGTTAAAGTCGACAAAGAACCAATAAAACTTATAACCGTAATTGAATAGCTCAGCTGTTAGCTCGTTAGCATCAGCGGTGAGGTTTTTGAATTTAGCCGCCCTATTGCTATTCGAGTTTCGTCCAAATTAGGTAACGCGACTTTGACTCTATCATTATTGATTGGAAGTTCGTGTCCATCAAGTCAGAGGTATAATTGTTATCATAGAACAAACTTTGGCGATTTTTGTTTGAAGACTTGCTAGGAAAAAAATATAGAATCTAAGCAAAAAACATAATATACATATAATACATTAGATTCCCCGTTTTTTTAATTTAATTTATTTTAGGTTTATTTTATATTTATTTACTAAAATTTAAGAACATAAATCTGTAGCTTTCCACCTATTCACATTCAAATCACATTTGGTAACTAAACTTTGATGTTTATTTTAGCATTAACAATTTTCTCAATTGGCGTTAAAATTCCAGTATTCATTGTAAAAATTGCAATACTGACATTAGAAATAAATTTCTTTTAAGCGTTTAATATTTCACAAAGTGTTTAAATGAATTTTTTTATCAAATACAATAGGTAGGTATATTTAAAACCCATGTAAATGACTGCTTAGTAAAAAGCATCAACACAATTAAGCCTTTGAAATGCAAAACAGCTCATTGAATAGTAGACTTGTAGCAAATTTCCATAGCTGTGCACTCAAATATTAGCTACTTACTTGATTATTTATTATCCTTCTTAAATTTGTTACGCTTGACAACCAGTCATTCCGCTTACCTGCAAAATAAAATAAAAATAAAATTATTGTAGAAAGATAGTTTTGTTTTTGTAAATCAGTTGTTCAGGTTTTAATCAGCAAACTATTTGCAAACTGTTTGTGATAATCATTTCAAAATCTTTATGAATAACATCATAAGGAATTTATTTATTTGTTTTTCTGTTCTTCGTATTTCTAAGCTACTTAGCATGTCTTAATAAATGTAATTTGGTGTAGTATCATTTTCACGTATTTTGTTGTTTTGCTAATTTTGATTTTAAAGATGTGATATGAAATACAAAAATCTACGCGAATGGTTTAGCGCGCAATATTATATGAGGTTATGTTAGGTTAGGTTAGAGCGGCGGCAACCATGCAAGTCCATGGATGAGCACGTAGACTGACAAAGCCCGTTGTGATACTGCTGGCGTGGGCCATTATGTTTTCTTCTTCCTGCCCTTAGAAGGCGAACCATCGAGTGTACCTTACGTAGCACAGAAGATCGGGAATGCTTGCCGAACTCAAGTCGGCCAAACAGTTTAGAAAATACACATTTAAGAATCGGCATCGAGTCTTGGACAGAGCGGGACAGTGGTAGAGATAGTGATCGCTGCTCTCCACTTCCTCGTCGTTCCTGCAGCTTCGTCAAAAATCTTTAGTTATTCATCCCAATATCTTCCCGTGTATGCCCATAGGGCAGTGCCCGGTGTTACCCCAACCATTAGTCTGAGAGAAGATCGGTCAAGGTGAATCAGCGCTTTGGATCGCTTTACGTCAACCCTTGGCCAAACTGGTGTGGTAAGGAAGATTTAAAATTACCCCCAGAGATTTAGTAGTTGTAGAGGGTACTGTACTCGCTTCATCTTGGCTTTTGACAAGGTTTTGCTTTGCGCTGCCCACCAGACGGTAACCCCGTAGAAGAAAATGGGTCGCATCATTGCCGTATATATCCAGTGTACTGTATGTGGTTTTATTCCCAATTTTTTTCCTATAGATGCCGTGCAAGCGTACATGGCGGTGATGGCCTTCCTGGAGCGGTCTTCGATGTTCCAATTCCATTCGAGCTTGAGAGAGTGACTTCAACCCCGTTTAATGAGGGTGGTGTGAAAGGATGAATTTTGTATTTCCTCGTGAAGAGTACCATCTCAGTCTTTGCGGGGTTAACGCCTAGCCTGCTTTCTTTCGACCAGATGTTTACTTGGCTGAGGGCATATTGTAGTAGCTCACTCGGAATCTGCAGATGTTTACGTTGTTACGATTGCTATGTCATCGGCGTGTGTTACGACTTGGCAACCAGTGCCTTTTAGGTTTCAAAGCAGGGCGTCAACGTTCAGATTCCATAGTAGAGGGGAGAGAACGCCCCCTTGGAGCTTGCCTCTGGTCATGTTTACTAATGGAGCTGTCCCCTAACTTTGAAAGAGTAGTTCTCTTTTTAAGAAGGAGCCCAACAAAGGGAGGGACCTGATAACCGAATCCGGGTGAACATTGTTAAAGGCTCCCTCTATATCGAGAAGACCTCCCAGCGTGTATTCCTTGAAGGTCAGTATTTTTTTAATCGTTGAAACGACATCATGGAGCACAGTCTCAACTGATTTTTCTTTGGAATATGCATGCTGGTTAGGAGAGAGGTTACCGTGTTTTATATTGCGCCGAATGTTTCATTATATGAGATGATTAATACAATTGAACGAACAAAAAAAGGCTATAAATCATAGGTTGTCATTTTTTCATGTTTAAAGAAAGGTATCGAAATCTCACGAAAAACAAAAGCTCCATATTATTCATGTAATGGAAAAAACAATTTCATTCAATCAAACTCTTTTAAATCAGTTAGCAGATTCTAAAAAATAAATGCTCGTATATCTATTTTTTTAGGCAAATTCACAGCAGCGACAAGGTCCTTTTCGAAGCAACTGAATTGAAAAAATATATTTCTTGTGATTTTTCTCGAACCTCGAACCTGAGTTAAATTAAAGATACATTTGGTTTGTGGTACGAAACATGTAGCGCATTTCATAAGTTTTGCTTCTCTACATATTGCTAAATTTTGACCATTAATTGTCGTTTATTCATCTCATTTATTTTTATAAAAATATAGTTCATTCTAAAATAAAACCTGTTAAATCGTGTTTAAATTTAAGCAATTTCTAGCTACTTAAAACTGTGCTGTATCTTATTTGGAGCAAGGATAATACTAAAACTGGTAGTATATTTTTGTAATGATTTATTTTCGTTTTTAATCTTTAACCTGGTGAAAATAGCCCAAAGCCAAACTTTATCGACAATAACTTTCACGTTTTTTAATATATAGTACCAAAATATGTTATTCAAGTTTTAATAATTTATTGCTTGCTACCAAATAGCATATATAACGATAGAAAAAATTAAATGTTTGTTTATTGTTTGCCATAAATATGAAACTATAAAAACTAACAGCAAAACACTAACTACGCTGCAAACAACTAGGACAACTATCAGGACTTTGAAAATTTTATAAATGGCGTACACGCGGCCTTTGACAAACAAAAATATAAATATGTATGTGTGTACTTTTGTGGTACAATATGTAGCGAGAAAATACTACATATACATATATATTTATATGTTTTATTTACATAATGTACCCGTTTTGTTAGAAATAGAATATTTCATGTACAACTATGTGTAGTGAAAGCGATAGTTTTTTCGTAATTTTGAAACGTGTCCATGGATCCACATACACATCTATATATGTACATTAAGCAGTATCACATTATAAGAAGGGAAAAATATTTAGCTTATATCAGGCATACGCTAAAAAAAAAAAAATTCGCAGGACATTATTATGCCCCTAAAAGAGGCCTTTTAGCTTAATTTATACCTCATCTAATTTTGAAAATACCTCCTCTACATCTTTTCCAACAGTACTTAAGAAAAACTCAAACGTATTGCAAAAAGCGGAAAATGTATTTTTGAGAAACATATATGTATTTCGAAAAAGATCAAATGAATTTTAGATAAGCACAATTGCATTTCAGAAAAGGTTAATTGAATTTCAGAAAAGCGCAGTTGTATTTCAGAAAAAGTCAATTGAATTTCAGAAAAGCACAATTGTATTTCAGAAAAGTTCAATTGAATTTCAGAAAAACACAGAGGTATATCAGGAAAATGTAAATATGTTTCAGAACAACCCAAATGCATTTCAGAAAAGACCAAATGTCTTTCAGAAAAACACAAATGAACTTCAGAAAAGACCAAATGTATGTCAGAAAAACACAAATGTATTTCAAAAGCTCTCAAAAAATTATAAAGACTTTGTCAAAGAAGTATTAAAATCAAAGCAAAAAGAGGTAACGTTTTTAGTGTATACATATGTGTTTTATTACTGTTTTAGTTTTTTTTTTATTTAACTTTTCATGATCTAAATTAACGTATTTTGTACGGTAATAGCTCGGTCACCGAAAAATGTTTGTAACTCAGTTTGGAAAAAACTTCGAATCATTGAACGAGTTTCTTGCTTAGCTTAAATGGAAAAATTTAAAATCAAAAATTAATTTTCTTGAAAATGTGAATTTTACTTTAGAAGCAATTGCACCTCTAAAAAATGTTTTTTTTTTTACCAAAGAGGCAAGAAGATACCAACAAATCGCGACGCAGTACAGTACTTAATTTTTTAAAAATAGAATGTAATTTCAAATGTGCCTAAAAATTTTAAATTAGTTATATGCTCACCAGATTTAATTAAACAACTTGGGAACGCGCGAAGATTACAATTCCTTAATACATATGTATGTAGCGCAGTTAGCGAAAAATATTAATTTTACAAAAAATCCAACTAAAGATGTAGAAGAGGAATAGGATCAACTATATCGGAACTCTGTAAGTAAATACGGGATAAATTTGGGAAAAATATGCAACTGTAGCGGCGGAGCGAGAAAAGCATTAAGTTTAAGGAATTTTTTTCAGACCAATAGACTGGAATAGATTTCAAAATACTCAGCCACCATGTTTGCAATTTCGTTTGCAAAAAGAGCTGTAAAAATGTCATTATTGGAACAGAGTTCGTCAAATTCCCGGTAAGCATTTCATTGTCAAATTCGTAGCGTTTTATCAATATTGTAAGTGAATATTCAATTCCAGTTTCAGACACAAAACCCATTGGCGATATTTTCGCTAAACCTGAAAGTGGGAAGCCAAATACTATACTCGAGTCAAAAATTTAAAAGATCGGACATCACATAAAAAAGTTAGAGCAAAAAATGCGATTTAGCTGTTTTAGCTTGCTCCTAAAAGAAAATGTTTACGTCCAGAATTTTGTCTCACCATAATTGGTGTATTTTCGAGATACGCCTTAATGTAAGTACATACCCACATATGTATCTGTATTTACATATATAATACATCACGTCTGCGTGACAGAGTACGCGTTACGTAGTATAGTAAAATATAAAAATATCGTAACATTGCAATTTAACAATTTTAGTAAAAAGTTTAGAATATCGACATAGCTTGACCTAAAACCTCCATGTGCCATATAACGTTGTACTATTATTAAGTATATACGTACATATTTTGGTATGCTACATGTAGGCACTTCGACCGACAATTGCACAGGTACAATATCTATATTTTATGCTAGTAACAACAATAAACATATTTACTGTATACGAGAATGCACGTAGTAAATATATTTTGTGCGATTGTGTAGGAAATGTTTGCCCACGGAATTAATTTTAATATTTTATTACACAACATTTAAAAAAAGCAAAAGAGCCTGAAATCCGTCAGTACCTAATACCACACTAAGCACAACTTCCCTGTAGGGAAAATTGAAAGTATTTCCCTAGTGGTTTTATTAGTAATACATAAAGTTATAACGACTTAAATACATAGTAGGAGTTAGCGAAAGAATTCAAAAGTTTAACAAGAACTTTGATGTTTAGACCCCACCTTTACCCAGTACTTCTACATTAATATTAATATGTTTTGACGTAGAGATACCAAAAAAATTAAGATGTTTATAGTAAGTGATAAGAGTTGTGGTCGGAGATTAAAATTTAAAAAGCGCTAAGGGGGGAGAAACGACTGCTGTTATAAATAGGCTGACAGATTTATGGACGGGCATCATTCCTGTGGAGGTATTTCCCGTCTGTTGGTACCGCCGCTATGTTCTCAGATCTTGCAGAAAGCTCCGGAGAAGGGCTATGGCTTTGATCTCTCCCGTTTCTCGGGCTCTACACTGAGTCGATCATTCTCCTCAATAAGGTGAAGCTGCATGCTCCAAGCGATGCTTGGCTAGGGGGTTTTGCCACTAACATGCGCCCAATCTCCCTCCTATTTAATTTGGGCTTGCCGCGGGATCGTGATTTTTTTTTTTTTTGAAACCGAAAATTTCAATTTAGAAAAGTCAGATGATGTTCTGAAATCATCGCTCACATACCAAGGTTTCATCGCTAAGGTCAATGCGGCAGTCGCCACATCCACTGCGTTGCTGTTGGAGTCGTTGGGCACTTTAGATCCGGTTCAGACGAGAACTAGTGCAAATCGGGTGTCTAAATTTTAATCGACAGCAGAAGCATTTTCTGGTGCATAATGTGAGGGTGAACTTCCTTCGTCTACTTTAATGGAAATGATCGTAGAAGTTTTAAGCGAGCCCAATACTATCGCAAAAATAGGAAAGAAGCTTAAAAACGTTTGCTCGGAGGTGCAATTCCTCGGGCACTGGTTTACCATAAAGCCAAGGTGGGCTCAAGTCGAGTCAGCAAAAAATACTTTTATCACTGAGACGAGCATCTTCGGTCTGGGTTTAGCCCACGTCTTGGAACAGAGCAATTGTCTTGGAACAGAGCAATTGGCTTTGACCATCCACCTATCAGAGGAATATTTTTCCACAAAATTTAATAAACTATTATGTTCCGTAAGCCGAAACTTAATACGGACAAATGAGGATATAATTAAGAAATGATATTTATGGAAGTGAAGAAATAATATGGATATTTTATTTCAAGTTACCAGTGAAAAGAAAAAAATCTTTACGATAGATATACCGCTAAGTTCATTGAAAATTACATTCTGCGGGCGACAGCTTGTAAAGTATACACGGGTTTTTGTATAAACAGTTATTTTTATGACAGATTATAATTATTTATGAGCATTTTTTGTGAGGTTCTTCAATTGTTTAAAAAAAAAAAACAAATTACCATCGACAGAATCACAGATGAAGAAGATAATACAGAAATATATACAGATTCTATAGGCTGTCGTGCACACCAGCAGCTCTGGCATTGAGACACCCTTGGTAGATGAATTTAAGTGTTGTAGTTGTTTTAGGAAAAAAATAACGACAAAAGTACCGAGCAGCCAGTGCATTCGTAGTCGTTCCGTTTTACGTATTGTATCTAAACGTGACAAACAAAATTCCCCTTTCCAATATCTATGCGCTTTTTCGAGTGTCTATTGGGAATTGCTTGAGTTAAGGGTTTTCCTGCTTTTTAGCTAAAATACCATTTTCAGTTTTCACAATTTTCATCAAAGTTTACCTACACATACTCCTGTATACATAGGTGTACACTAATACCACCTAAATATTCAATTCGCTTTTGAAAATTTACATATGAGCTTAAACAAAATGTACTCTAAAATAATGGTACACAATCACGTAGCTAAATAATTGGAACGTAGTAGTTGTAAATGTAAATATGTATGCGAATGTGAGTTTGTTTGTAGAAAGGTTATCACATTGGCTTGACCCTTCCACTAAGGGATTTGTCCGCCATTATTGTGTCGCCAAAGTTTTATCATTATTTTTCAAACCAAACACAGTTTTTTTTTACCAGTTATGTGTGTACATAAATATATTTACAAAACCATGCTCATATATTTAGGCATACATGTGTTGTTGTTGTGTGTGTATATTGCTACTTGATTTTATATATCCCTGCAGCTTATTGCGACAGTCACTCAGTTAGACTGTCGCTTGATGTTATCGCGTGGTGGCTCGCTTAGCTGGCTTAGCAAAGTTAACAGGCTCAAAAAAGGCTGCTGTTGCCTTCATTGGCATTCATTACATACTCACATGAAAATAAAATTTTATGACATTACCGAAAGCACGACCAACAGCAACATAGCCAAACAACAACAACAATTACAGCAAAACAACCATGAGAGAAACAACAACAAAAATTAGAGAGTGCCAGGACAATAATAGCAACTATGAACATTATACACATACATATACAAAGCACATTGTCCTAGTCTAACGAGGTCTTATCTCATATTGTTGTTGCTGTTGCATTGGCTACGATATTCTGGTGCTTAGAGGAGAGGTAAGCTATTTGGAGCAGCTTATATTCTTGTTATTGTAATGTTGGAAAATTACGAATGTTTTTCTTTCGATTTTTACTTTTTTTTTTGTTTGTTTTTCATTTGATTATTATCAACAGCAGGTGGCTTGCTGTCAGCAGCCTTAAGGCTTTATGTAATACATGCATATAAACTAGAGTGATGAAAAGTTATAGCAAAGGAAGGCCAGCAGACATACTTACTAGCTGCAATTGTTGTTATTTAAAAGCGGAGTTTTAGCCCCATAGGCTCGTAGCTTTCGCAAACTCACAAGCGAGTACTACCACTGCGTTGCTACATGTCGATACATATTCCTAGTACGTTCATTTAAATTAACCTTGCAGTAAAAAATATTTGTGCTGGAGAGGCCTTCGTATTACTGGTTTTCTTAGTTACTCAATTTTGTTCTATCTAACTGACAATTGACAAACTAGGCAGTATAGAGGAACTGCGGCATAGTCGCATATCCCCAAATCCAGAAAGTCTACAACTTATTTTATCAGCTTAAAATGTTATGACCCGAAAAAAGTATTGCTGTCAACTTTGACGTAAAACCAAACAGGCTTCATTCAATCACACGAAACTTTTTTTTTTGAGTTCAATAAAACGAATTTCCAGAAACAATAAAGTGAAAAAGAACTTCATATTGCAAAAATAAGGCCAAGGTGAAGTTATTAAAGCAGCTGATGTCTTCTTCTTCCACTCCATTTGTATTTTTTCTTTACCCATGACATCCTTAAAACGAAAACTAATGGCACCCTCCTTCTATTCTCTTTTATCGTGACATTCTAGACTTGAAAAGTGCGTGTGTGTGCGTTAAACCATTACCTTATATGAATTCGCCTTGAATTAAGCTTTCTATTTCATTTATCAAGTGTCGGATGCATGTTGTGTAGAATTTATACGCACTTGTTTGCAATTTTTGAAAATCGTCCATTGTGGTACATATGAGGTTGGGTAAAGTGATACAATAACACATCACACTCCATAAGTAAATTCATTCAAAAAATATTTTCCACAAAATTGGCTTGTAAACCAGTTTTATGTGAAAAGTTTGAGGAGGAACTTGATAAATAAATGCTAGAAACGGCGTCAATATACTGGGGGTTTCACACGGGCATTCCCTGTATAAAGAAAGTGCAGGTAAAGATTGGCTCTATGATCCTTGTAAGCGCCATAAGGATGTAATTAGCTTCCGATCAGCAAGTGGACTCTGTTTCATAGAGTGAACGGACTTGGACTGTCGACGAAACTGGATTAAGTATCATGTAAAATAAATTTTTGGAAGTTATAGAAAAACAGGACAAATAAAAATTTGGCGCAATGGCATCTGCCGAGCATGGAGCTTTGGTCACAGTAACAACTTTTTTAATAGCTGTAGGGGGTTTTATCCACCCATTATTTTATTTTTCCCAGAAAAAATTCAAATGTTCAGCTAATAAAATACGCACTACCTGGTTCGAAACATGCCTTGTTTGAAACATTGCCGTCACCTGTCTGGTGAAGTCAAGCCAGCATTTTTACCCAATTCCTTCCATTCGATCCACAAGGTGCAACCGCTTGACAGAGTTTTCATGAGATCATGGAAATGACATTATAGTGCCAAAATTAGACGATTTTGCAAAGAAAGTGGTCGAAAAGTCAAGGACAAGAAGCTGTAAACGGCTTTAAGTTACTGGAATATAGCAATTTAACTGTAATATTTTTTCTGCGGAAGATTTTATTTCAGTCGTTTTTTGAAACTCCCGAGGCACCAACAAGCAAGGAATTACTTCCCCTTGGCATATCTTACCGTTGCCAAAACCACAGAAGCCTGCTTCCAAATACAAAGGTAGGAAGTAAAAAAGAACCTTAACCTTATAAGCTTCAATTGGAACAACGTATGCAGAGCATCGAAGTAAAGAAAACGCTTCACAAAAAAAGAGAAGAAAAAAAGGTTCACAGAAATCTGTTCCAGTTACAAATCGGAATGATCCTATGAGCGATTGCTAAACAACCGTTATTTTGACTAAGTCCGAGGAAAGAGATTTCGCAGATTTACCATCATTGGAGGCAACTTACACTTTTTGTGCTAAAGCTTGGAAAATCGATCGTAAATTAGCAGAATGGAGTCAATGTTTGCAGTGTGACATAGTTTGGCTCCATAACATTTGTATTCTTGTATTCTCCGAAAAAAATCATATTTTTATTTGTCAATCTTGCGATGATCAAGTGCAATAATTAATTTAACAAATTGTTTCTCAATATAAATGTTTATAAATTCCTTTCTATGTTTAGTTTCAATGTTATGAAAATAAATGAATAGGTACAATATGGTTTTAGTTAACTTGAAAGATTTTTCAACTAATGATAATGTAGTACAGTATATGAAACTTTTGAAATAGGTAATTCTTGAGTTATTCCAGACATTTTATTATAACTTTTTTTATTTGTAAATAGATATATTTTCTTGGAAAATATTTTACAACAAATGTTTTGCTCTTCTCGATTGATAAAGAATAATTGGAATAAAACTAGTGCATTTCCTATAGATGTCAAAAAACAAAGACCTATATCACAATACCCAAAGCTCCTCTATATATCAACATCATACCATTCCACAAGTTTGAAATTCTAACTTATATCTAAGCGAAAAACTCATGATTCTGCTAACTTTATCTGCGTCGTCGCAATAGGCGATAGAGTTGAGAATTTTTTATGACTGTCCGTTCATTTTTATAATTTTCATTTAAAGTTTTATTGCGAGTTGTAAAATCGAGGAGTATTGTATTTTTTTAAGTGTTTGTATGTTTAAGTGCAAACACTTGAAGCCTAAATTACCAACATCGGATGAAAACTTAATTTTTGATCGCACCCAACAATTTATCAATAAAACTGTTTGTGTACTACTAAATGTGTATTGAGCTCATGAGCAAATACTGCCTATGTAATTTGCAAATTTTTCCAATTTAATATCACAACCGATATATACAAATTTATTCGAAGAGAAACTGCGCTCAATCGCAGACGCGAACTTTTAAAACGAACCCCAATAAAAAGCAGTCCATGAACTAGAGTTCTTATTGAGCGGATTGACTTTTTACTACAGGGTTTTTATGTACTTGGACAACTACAAGTGTTTACATTTAAGCCAGCCGGCACACAAGTAAGCTGATTGGCTTTCATTGGCGAGCACAACAATTCCACGAGGCGTAATAAAAATGTAGTGGGGTCGTATTTTAATTAACCTATTTTTAAGGCGATTTTCAACAGTTTTAACAAAAAAGTTTTTAAGCACACATACATTGATGCCTAGCACTTAGCTCTCGCACTCCACCACACGTTGCCCAAAACTTTTTCATTGGAATATTTGAATCAACCCCCAATCACAATTTTCGTTCGGTACCTTTTGTTGGAACTCAACCGCGATACTCGTAGCACATGGGACGTTTATATCCCTGCTTAATATGTTTTACACGTGTACCCGAAAATTTCATCTGCTCAACAGCCGGTTGGTTATCTATATGTATGTATATGTATTTATCAAGTGGATATTAATTAATGCATATCAGCGCAATCAAGTTTATTAGATTAACACTAGCCCATTTCAGCGACGCTGGGATTTAGGAACGTAGCCACAGGAATACGAGTACATAGAAGATATTCATGGCCGGGGCATTAATTCATATTCGCTAAGAAATTTTAATAGAAATATTTTAGTGGACGTTAGAGCGAGCGCGTGGGGATTAAATATGGAATATATGAAAATTGTGTACAAAATTACAGGGAATTTTGAAGCAGTGCGCACATTGAACATGAAATTAGCAGTGTCACATCGAACGGGAATAAACATGACACGATTTCGTATTAAGCTGGAGCGCTTGTACTTATGTAGTGGGAATAAGCGAGAGTTAGTTATATATGTACATAGGTAGCTACATAGGTAAACATATGATATGATCTATGAAATATGTTGTAAATATGTACACACTCGTATCTATTACTGTATGTTTAAAATAACATTGTGCAGGTGATTCCAAGCCTAGAGAAATGCATTTCGAAGTACTTTGGAGGGCTATAACTTTTAATTCCATCATAAAATAAATGATGGCTTGATGATAAAAAATGCAAAATCAACATCTGGTTACAAAATAAAGATAGAGCAAATAATTTCAGAATTTATATACTTAATTTACAAATTATTTGAATCATGAATACTAAATCTCTCCATTGCACATCAGGTTAGTGCCCCCTGCACGAAAAGTGCCAATCAATTTATAGTTCACCTGACAGTTTGTGATGAAAGCAATTTTTTTTTTTAGAACTACATAAGTTGATATCAGTTTCGTAAGGCCATTATGCTAGCGCTAACACTGACCCCAACAAATGTGTACTTGCGACATTGCAATTCTCTCTACCACATTAAAATTGCCGAATATATTTACAAACATATAGCTCCACTGCACACTCTCACATTTTTTATTAGGCTGCGTATGAAACCAACTATTCTGAAAGGGTTAATATTCAGCCCTGTAACAAATGAATTTTCTTAGTTGTTTACATTTGTAAACAAGTTTTTGTGGTCAATTTATTTTTATTCAAACGCTCAGTAAAAAACACTTATCATTCCAAAAACAAAACTAAAAGTATTATGATAAAAAAGGAGTGAAAACTGCTACTCCTAGTATTGTCTTTAAAAAGATTTTTCCTGTACCGCTTTTTGTAAAGAATCAAGTGAAGAACTAAAATAAATACGTAGATAATTGTATTTGTTCGTATAATGCATTTCAATTTACACTTTTCTTTTAGTTTTTTTCGTGTGTTGCATTTGCACAACTTATATATTTTTGTTATTTCATATCTGTCATATGGGAAATTAGCCTAAATGGTAATTGTCTCTCAGGAACAACTATATATGTCAACCATTTTGTCATTCCTCTGACGATCAGTGTTGATAAATATGTACATCTCGGTTGTTTCATTCTCTCCAGCTCGCTTCGATTCTTTTCCGTTCTGGTCAAATGTTTACCCGTTTAGAAACAAACTTTTCTATGAGCTAGAAACATAGTATTTTCAGCAAGTTTCAGATTATGTTGGTATGTATATAAATTTGTATACTTAATTAGGCGACTTTTTATAAGGGTAAAGTTTTTCTTTTAACGCTAAGAATTCTACCAATGTCCCAGATATTTCAACTATATAATAACGAATGCACTTGCCTGTAAACCGTGCTTCACTCATATCAGAGCCTTGTTATTTTATAAGGGTTTTGCATAGAACTATGTTACGTATAATTTTATTGGTTTTATGTGAAAAGATACTACGTTACTTAGAAATAAATAAAATGATACATTTCACCCATGAAGCCCTGTATAAATATTTGATCGCGTCGGTCACCATATACAAAAAAACCAATATTTGTAGAATGTTGTTGGCTATAAAAAACCTTGTATGTAGGCCTTTCTATACATACTTTTCATAATTATCGATTGAGTAATAACTAATAATAATTTGCCTAATTTTGGGTTATACCGCTTTACAAACAAGACTTCCACTAGTTTATTATTGGTCGCACTTTTAGTATTGTACTTTTCTCTGTATCGTTTAGACCTGAAGCTTCCAACAGTGGTGGAACCATCTCGCCTAAAAAATTTTGTATGAGATCATCTAAAGTCATATTGCGAAGAATATCACTTTCCAAACTAAGGACCACTAAACTAGCGACAAGTTTGTTATCACACTCGTTCGCAATCTATTTTTAATGCTATTTCCGTGCTGCATATTATTGATTGGGCATTATTTTATATACAATACGAAGTAGAAATATATCCATTGATTAATAATCTTTTTTATATTATTCCGAAGAAGGTAAATGATTTACCAATTCTACCAAATCTTTCGTGAACGATTTCCAATGCAAAATCTCGTTCGTACAAAGGTCGAGCAAGTTTATGAGAAATAAAAATACAAATATTCCGTTTTAAATAGCCGAAAATTCGCATATGTCTAAATCTATATTTATCCAATCCATTTTGTCAGAACGACACGCAATAGATCGTATTCCTAGAACTTTCAGATACAAATTCTAAACGCGTAATGATTTTGTTTTAACTTGGCATATGACCTACTTTCACTTAGAATGCATAAAGAGTGGAGTGGTATACAAAAAAACATACTGCCACGCCCCCGCACGTGTGGAGGAAAGTAATAAGAGTGATGCAAAAAAGAATATATCTTAAAAGTGGTCAAGATTGGCTCACTATCCATATGTATTTCATTTTCCAAGAGAAATATGATCGGATTTGAATAAAATTACCATAGGACTGATTTTTCAATCCATTTTACAGTTCTATCAACTTATTCTGGCGATTAAATGAAATAAAAATCTTAAATTTTTAGTATCTTGTTGAAGCCGAAACTAACCTAATTACGCACACAATTTAGAGCTCACAATCATCTAATTAATTCATTAAGCACTGTAGAACCAATCAAATTACATTCCAGGTACATATCATGCTTCCTCAGTTTCTGTACGGTTTTCTACCACAAACCCGGTTAGAAGCCAAATCGCATATCTGCTCTTAAAAATTGATATTTTTCAAAAAAATTTGCCTGAAGAATATGACAGCTCTCTTCCCGGAAACAAACAAGTTTGGTGGAATTTAAATCAATGAAATTTCTTTCCAAAGATTTTTCTGAGTAGCTTTTACAAGATATTTTACAATAACAATAAATAAAAAGTTTAATTATTTTTATTCATAATCAATTAGTTTCTTTTATTTTTACGACCACATTATGTCACTGTGCGACGCCGATATATACCAATTATAAATAAAAAATTTAACAAAAGCAGTTACGATTGCAGTATCTGCGCGAATGTCGTTTAAAGACTGCTTCAGATTGCTTACCTATTTCGCTGATAATATTAAGCAGAACTCGCGAAGTCCCTATATTCAAATATTGCCACAAACACTTTCCTTTCTAGAACAAACCCTATTTTATTCCAACTAAAATACTACCAACCACTTGTGCGCTGCGGTTACATAAATTGCTTGCATATTTATGATTTGATAAGCTAAATTTAATTATGGACAACGGGCGTTAAAGCAAAAAAGCGAATAAAATATAAATTTGCTGCAGCAATAATTTGCATAAAATTGCAGGGGTTGCTCGAAACGATTGCGCGTTTGACTGAAAGCATTGTATGGGCATAATTGCACAACTGCATGCACGTATGTAGCAGGTGCCGAAAACTATGCTGTAGAAAACAATAATCACAACTTTTGGTAAAGCGAATTTATAGATACATAGATATATAAAAGTATGTGTGTATACATGTGTGTGTGTGTGTTTTTTTTTTTTTTTTTTTTTTTTTGTGTGTGTGTGTGTGTGTAAAGGCTGCAACACAAGTAAGCACACTATAAAGAACTAGCACTGCCAGGTGAGTGGAAAGTAATATTTTATGTGCGCTAGGTAAATACTGCCTAGCCATTAAAATGCGGCAAGAGCCCGAGTATGGTTTTACAGTTGCGTCATTGCATGTTGGAAATGAAAGTGTTGGTTCACGCCCACCTGATTACTGATGACCGCGCGTTCGTACAACAAACTATCTGCAGCTGATTGCTGGGTAGCTAGCAAAAGGACGAACATACAACACAGCGAATGTGCTAGAAACTTGAAGTACTTTCTTGAAGAAAAATAGATTAGAAGGGGCATACTTCGCATGGCAAGCAGGCACACACTCAACAGATCATCGACCGCACTGCAGTTGGCGAAATGCACCATGCTCGTTCGTAGCTATTGATTTTTATCGCTGGCGATGAAATATCGAATTCGAAAGGAAGTGCTACTAGAAGCTGCAGGAAGTAGTCGAACTGATAACACTTAAGTAACGACCAGGTGCAGACAATTGTGTTTGCATATCGTAGAAACGGTGAAAAGTATACTTCAGGAAAGTTGTAGAGGCGAAACGGGTGTAAAGCATAGAAACGATGAAAGAATAGCGTAAAAAAAAACTGACAGAGATATTGTAAGAAACTTGGTTACGAGGCATTGGTAGCAAAAGTTTGAAAAGCAGCATGAGCAGTGCAGGTAAATGCAAGAAACCACTCACGCACATATGAGATATGAAGAAGGCCGACCCAGCAGTCTGCTACAACATGCATACATTTCCGCTTCCGCTTGCGCTATTCACTACGACGTACCCAAAGATAGCTGTGCCGCCGCTTTTTCGCCTCTTTCGCTACTTCGCGTTGAGCCCCTGCCAATACGAGTTACACCGTAAACTTTGTATATTCTCCGCCATTCAGCACAGCCACCTTTAGCGTAGCATATCGATCGAGCATGAAATATGCGAATTTAGCGCGCAGATAATGCATTTTAAAATATGTAGTACAAGTGCAGCAGAAGCAGAAGCAGAAACAGAAACAGAAACCGAAACCGAAGCAGAGCGACAGCATACATCTTTCGTGTAGTACAGGGCGTATGAGCGACATGAGTTTACGAGTACAAGAAACGCTGGCTCTACACATGTGAGCTGGTTGTCGGTTTGTTTCACACTGGAAGTGTAAGCAATTTCCGTGGGCGAGCATGTGGGCGGTGAGCGATGAGTGGCGGGCAGCAGTAGCAGCAGCACAGCACCAGCAAACGCATACAACTAATGCCAGTTACACTGCTTGCAACCAATAGCCGACACCTGCTGCTAGTATGCGCGCATTATTCGAGCTGCGCGTCGTGTGTGACGCAGACAAATAAGCGTAAAATTTATTGCAATTGGTGTTGGAGGTGTGCCGCGTGTGCAGTAATTTTCACTATCAAATAGAAAATGTAATTGAAGACTGAAAGTCGCGCAAAGTATTGCACTTGAAGGGGTACACACACACACGCACACACATACACATTCACATCCACACATGAATACAAATCCTTAAAAGGGAATGTATGCTGGAATGTCTGTAGTTGTACGTGCCGACGTGCAATAAACGACAAAGCTTTTCAATTTTAACTCAGTAGACAACTAATGCAATTTCAAGCATTACATTAGCTATAAATAAGTAGCTACACACATGCTCATGCTTACTATATACATAGATGCACATTTCTTTTTTATTTTTGACTTTAATGCTATACAGAATTTATGCGTTAATCCCTCAACAGTCATTTTGCAATTTGAATAAAATCGCTTGCACTATGGGAGCAGGTGGCCAGGTGTTTATTCATATTTGCATATTTGACTAAACCTAATCGGATTTTCTCGCGCGACAAACAAAGAAGACTTAAGCCAAATTACCTTCTCGTTTTTCTTTTTTCGTTAGTTTAACAATTTAATGTGAATTGTTTTTTTTTTTGTTATTCTCCGTTTTGTTTAGGACTCCAAAAAATAAGAGATATATACAATGTGTTGGCAATTTCAAAATATTTCAGTTTTAATAAATAACGTATGTATATTATGAGTCCGATGAGGAGATGTGGTGATCTCCGTAATAGCTTTAACTTCAGACATTCTTGTTTTTTCTATCTATGGTCTTGTGCTCATAAAAATTTTGGTTTGATATAAATAACGTAATTAAAAAAAAACTTATTTCATATAAAAGTTAACGTTAAAAGCGCTCAACCGATTTTTAGGAAATTTTTAAAAAGGTTATGTATTTGTTTTTTTTTTAAAGTGGGGCGCATGATTGGCATTTGGGTGTATACACTCGTCGAATAAAATCCCACGTACTTCGACATTTTTTTTATATTCCGCCTATAAATTTAGAAGCACTGAGTCTGTGTGTTTACCAGGTAACAGCTCAGAGCTGAATCACCTTTAGAATTGCTGGCTCTATATGGGAAAAAAATTCGAGTAAAGCGCCCAATGAGTTTCATACACTTAACAATCAGTCATGTTCTGCACTTCGATTGGGGTTGAAAAGTAAAACTGATGCTTTTTAGAAGTGTTGTTCTTGATTTGGAGTGGCTTCAAATAGATTTAAAATAGTTTTCAAACCATTTACATTCAGAGCCGATAATTTGTTTGAACGTGAAAAATTTAACAATGACTTTTGGGTGCTGAGAGAAGAAGGCGTGTTATTGGGCATTAAAAACAACTAAAATCATAAGCTGAAATTATGCGTGAGGTATAAAGAAAGCTGAATTCCAAACCAGCATGCATTTTAAAAAAATTTATATTATAAAACCTTCTTAAGTTCTTTGGTTTTGCTTCGATTTGTTTAATTAAATTTGCTTACAAATTCAATTTATAATCTCAATAGTACTAAATTAAGGGTTGCCAAAAGTCGCAGATTCTGTACAGAAATTACGACTCAATTAAAATATTTTCGCAAAACGTATTAATTTCACAGCACCAATGTATTTTTTTAATGTTTTTCACACGAAAGTCAAACGAATAAGAAATCCCACAAACATAAGAATGTAAGTTAAAGTATTGTGTGTGTTGCATGACAATATAGAACTTTTCGATGAATATTATGCATTCACTGAATTGAAAGCAAGAACAGATCATATTAATTTTTATCGTTTGCCCTGTGCTTATCTCAATATTTTTTAAGTGCAAATTTTCTGATACAGATTTGCCAAACTAATTGAATATAGATTACTGCCGAAAGGACTTATAAATCTTCCCAATAATATGAACTTTTAAATGCAAAAGGTTTGGCGGAAAGACAAGATATACCATTGAATTTAATTTCCCAATTACTTTTCCTTTCCTTCCGGCTTGTCAAAGGCAAAACATTTCAAACCAAACAAATTTTTCTGAAATCGATATCAAGAACATCAATCTATTTGGACTCCAAAAAATTGGATGCGAAGCGAAATGCGGAATAGATCTCATCAATATAACAGTTAGCGTTTTCATCATATAGCTTGATGCTTGGCGGAACTTCTTCTACAATTTTATTACGTGTTCTGATGTTGTAACATAAATTAAAGTGCCTACAGCTTTTCGCCGAATACGAACGGCAAATGATTCTTGTCAGAAGTAGTTTTATGCCAGGAAGACTCCCTCTCGGAAGTTCTCCATTGCCTATCGAGGGCGACCGCTATGAAGCCACAAAGAATTAGGTTAAGCTATAAAAGGCCTTTGCTATGATGAGATTAGTAAAAATTACCTCAAACGCTAATTGGAATCCATGCCAAAACCAATCAGCGAGGGAATCAAAAAGCGGAGGATCCAATGAAGTATTAATGGTTTTAAATGTTGTGTCAAGATTTCCTTTAAATTATATCTTCTCTATTTTTAAACTTCTTGTACATCAAAACCCTGTAAACTAGAACGCTTTTTGGAGAGTTGTGTAGAGAATGTAGTTGCTAGATTTTATATGAAATTTTTCTTTGGGTGAAGTCATGAAAAATGTCAAACGATCAGTTGTTGCACCGAAGTAAACAAAAGTCTAACGGTGTCTAGTTTATAGTGTGAAATATTAATGAAAAATTTAATAATTTAAATATTTAAAATAAACTGTTTTGCGTTTCGCAGACAAAATTTTGTTTCGTGTTTCCCTACTTTTGCTATTTGACATTTTTCCACATGATATTCACACGCACTGGCAATTTTGTGTCAAATATTTCAAAATTTTTTTAATTTTTTAATTACTAAACGAACAGGTTCGCTTTATATTTTGACCAATAAATTTTTCTTTCGTTTTTTTCAATTCTTTTGTTGGCATTAGCTATCTCGGGCGCTAACAGAGTAAAGTTACCCCTCAAAAGTTATTTGAGCCGTTTATTTTTAGTTATCTTGCATTAGCGAAACTAAACGATAGGGATTTGTTTGAGTTCTCTGGTATAAAACAATTTTCTTAATTAAAACAATATCAAATTTTATTCATTACACAGACGTGAAAATAATTACTTCTTTGTTAAAATTATTTACTAATTTAGGCAATAGTTCTAAGACATAAAACAATTCTCAAATTTTGTTTGAGTTGCTCGTATCGAAATTTGAAAAATAATGATGGTGAGGTTTATAGATGTGAAATTACGAAATTCTTTATTGTAACGGTTATTTAAATTTTGATAAGCAATTACATTTTTCAGCATTTCTAAAATCATTTTCTCTTAAAGTATGTACCTGATAAAAGTCAATTGTCAAGATGAAATTTCAACAAATATAAATAACAGTTTTTTTAGTGTTTTATAACAGAATATAATCGCTAAATTAAGACGGCTTCTTTTTTCCCCAGCATAGGTAAGTTACCCTGAGTGTAACTCAAAATTTAAAGAAATATCGTTCTAAGGACGAGTTTACATGAACTGATTTGAATGTAAATGTGTAGGTGTATATTAATTTCTTTAAACATACAGTGACGCCTAGTGAATGTGGCGCCGTTTTGTTTTAACCAATACAAAGAGCGTCTTCCATGTTAAACATTTTTTAATTCATTTTTTATGAAAATATATTTCTATAAAAGCCCAAATTTTAAACTTTGTAGAAATTGTATGGGAATTGAATAGATTTGAATAAATTACTTTTAACTTTTTTCCTCAGAATTTTTCGAAATTTTTTGGAATTACAATTTTATAGCCAAATAGCATTTCATTATTTAAACTGTTGAAAATAATTTTGCAAGGAAAATGTTACCGAAATTGCAAATAATAATTTTCACTGTGAATCACTGTAAATCATATACTTATGTACCATTCTAACAATTTAACGAAACACTATACGTAAAAATTGTTTCATTTAAAATGTTAAGCCTTAAATCCTTTCGCCACACGTAGCACGAGCGAGCAACGCAGTGACAGCTGCGCGGCAAAAAATAATTAAATTATACAATCACACAATATAGGACATATAGGAGTATGATTTTACGCACACATAAACCTGTTTGTTTGTATGTATATCTGACAATATTCTGAAGATTTCTTGCATATTCTTTTACATTGTATGTATGTATGTATGTACATATATTAGCATAAGTAAATATGTATTTTCTCAAACCATGTTTATATTACGCATGGATTTAAACTTTTACTCTTCTTCCTTTTGGGAATGTAAATTATATAAATGCTTGTGGCTTCGAAAATTTCAAAGGGCAAGGAGACTTCATATAAAAAAAACTCGAGTTCCCAAACAAATATAAGAAATAAATACAAAAATAAACGAAAACAAAAATATCGTTTGTAGCAATATTGTTTAAGGAACGTCTGTGACGAGGGACTTGTATGGCTGCAGTAGTTGAAAAGGCCCAAAAATGTCTGCTTGTATTAGTATTGTTTTTTACTCTGCCTACAAGCGGCTACCTACCATAGGCTGGCGCTTTCATTGGCATAAGAGTATAAAGAATTTTTTGCAAAATTATTTTTTTTTTTAATTTTTCTCATTTCAAAGCTTAAGAACGTGTTTCACGCACCGCTGATTTAAGAAAGCAGATTAACAAGTGGTGCGTTAATTTGTGTACAGAGATTCTTTTTTAACTTCTCAGACATCCCGCCCCGCTGCTGGGCGCTTTCTATGTCACTGAGTATTTTCAGCGTCCCTGAGCAAAAAACTCTATGTTGTTGGCAGTAAATTGCTTGTTGTCCGTTAGTTAAAATTTTAAGGCTAAAGGAAATTAAGTAATTAAAGAAAGTATGAATGAAAAGGCAACTAACCTGGCGATATACCGGCGGAAATGTGAATGTCAAAAAAAAATATTAATAAAATTATTTTTTCTAAAAATAAGCATTGCAGCAACGGTAAAAAAGTAGACACGCTTTAATGTATTTGGGTTGTGTGACTTTCAATATTTGCCAAACTTTAGCTAACAAAAAATTTATTTTATATATGTTTGCTTTTCGATAAGGGTATGATGAATTAAATAATGAAATTATAAATATTCATATAAAAAGGACTCAACTTAAACTCAATTGCATTCAGGCCTGCTATACATTTTGGGTGTTGGTTTCCTTCTAGGAAAAGAAGAAGAGTAAATACGCAGTCTTCCTAGCGGTTTCTAGTGATGACTGAAAAGTATAGGGTGGTAATACAGCGGATCAGTTCAGCACCTGCGCGTTACGTTGGAACTGCAGCTCGCTTAGCCCCATGTTTAATATTTGACCAGCGACATCTATCATTCAATAGTCACAATGAAATAAAATACAATTATTTTTCGGTATATGCCGCATGACTTTTATAAACGTTTATGCGTTTGGCCTTTTACGAAATCATTTTATGAAGCATATGAATTTATTATATAAATTTAATTAAGTATGTAAGTTGACTTTTGAGTTCCGCTTCATTTCATGAAATGGGGAAATGAATTGTATTTCTTCTAAGTGAAGAGTCTAAATGTATGTGATGCCTTTTAAGTATATATCACAAAATGATTGTGCGATATGGACGAATAGACTTTTTCCCCACTTTTCTTCCACATTACATTGGATAGAATATCAATAGCCCGACTGCTATTATGAAATTTAGCTATAAATGGATGTAATTGATATTGTATGAAAAATCAATCACTTGCATACATTAATGAATAGACTGCGGATGTGTATGCATTTTAAAGTTAAAAACCCAAAAACATGCACCATCATAATTACAACCACAGTGGCAGCTGACTCACCGTTATGAGAGCGGCCAGTATCTAAGCCCTTAGAAAATACACCACACTGGCCACTAGTAGTTACCAAGCGAGAATTGCGCTTGCGGTTAACAGAAATTAGAGAAAGAAGATGATCTAAAATATGGACCTGTAAAATACCGATTTGGACAATAATACTGTGCAACAACCGCAACCAGTTCGGGTTTTGTTAATATTTTCTGAATGTATACATATCCATAAAACTCTCGATGGGTTTGCAAAACCTGCCCTACTTTTAGTTTAGCCTGTTAAAGTTTTTATTTCCTGCTCCAAGAGGTTACAAAAAAGTGAAAAAATTTATCTTAGCGAAATGAAAGGTTAAAACTATGGTAAAGTTTACGAGAATTATTCTCATAGCATATTTTAACCTCTTTTCTCTCACCTAAAAGTATAATTCCAAGAAACGCCTCAAAAACAAAATCTTTGGAAATTTGTTAGCGGTTTACATTGTAATTTTTTCGGAAAATTTAACAAGAAATCTTTTCAGACAAAATGTATATACAAATAACATTAAAGCCAACAAAATTTAAAATATCCAACATTTATACATGCTACTTAAAATAAAAAACAACAAGGAATGTATGAAAGTTTTCGCTATTTTATTTTATGCAGAATTCGGCTTTAATTGCATATGGGTTTTGTCCTACCGGCAAATTATTTTTGGAAACAATTAAGGGCGGTGCTGACAAAAAATGTTTTACTCAATACAAATATATATAATTTTCCACAAATATGCTATGAACTTTCTCAGGATGTATGCGGGATTAGTCGCGAAAGGGCATGCGATAAATACCACTTTTCATCCTTTTATATGGCATGAACTGTTCTCCCCTTTTATTCCAGAATCAAAAACAACAGTTGTCAAAAACTTGTGTAATTTTTGAAACAGTCATTTATCAAAATTTAGAATGTCAATATTATCAAAAAATACTTTATAGCTAATTGATAAATAAATACAACTACCGATGTATTAATTATGATACAAATTTAGCGCTTACATCACATAGCTAAATGTTTGTTCAACCGTTGTAAGAAAGATTTTTTTAAATTTTTATTGTTACTTGTTTTGGACATAATTCGAATCCGAGGCACTCCGACTGAAGAACGCAACGCTACACACTGGGCCGTACAAGCATTACTTTGCGGCTAGATGAAATTGAAAAGGTGTGCTATTTTAAAAGGCTAGTCGCACAATTTTTGCAGAGTATGGACAATAAATTGTTGCACTGATTTCTTTGAAATTGTTTGTCATGTATAAATAAAGAAGAATTTTCAGTATCGTTGCAAAATTGATTGCAACCCCTTGTTCCGTGTTCATACTTTAAATTATTAAAAAACCATATGTGTAAATATTGTGTGTAGATGCATCAAAAAATGTAAATAAAAAAAAACACCCACGGAAAAATTGAAATTTTTGAAATATCTAAACTTTTAATGGCACGTACATACAAAATTTATCAACTTTTTGATATATGGATTTACATAAATAAAAGGCCGCCCATCGCACATCAGTATAGAGTCGCAGATGTATTAGACTGCGAAAAGCTAAAAAAGCACTAATTTTCAAAGTTATGTGAATTCCATGCTGAAAGAATGCAACGTGTTCGCAGTAAAATGTTCGTCAATCCAATCCTTCAGTTTCGCTGTGTTTTTATTAATGAACATTTCTCTCTTGTATGAAATTAGGAATTGAGTCGGATTTTATTTGTATCAATAAATGCTTATTTTTCTCCAACTTTTTATATGTGGGGATATGAAAAAATGTGACATTGAGGCCATCACTAAGATGTTCAGAAGTTATTAATTGCCGAATGAAATCCACAAACTCTTTATAATAAAACCTGCTAAGATGCACATAGAGCAGTCATGAGCAGAATGAGAATCATAACTCTTGTATGCACTTATCTCGTGTTGATAAAATTCTGTATTCAAATGCTATATATGACTAAATTTTTACCATTTTTGTTGGATCATACTAAAAATATCGGCGTCTATCGCAAAAACCAATTCTGTCTTTAAAATTCATACACAAGCTTTTGTAGAATACTTTTGTGAGATCTAAGATTTAAAGATCATAGCATGTGCAAAAAATATTTTTAAAATACTGTCTATCACAAATTCAGTTTGACTTATGCTTGTCTACATATTCATTACAAAATGTAAATTAATTGGAATGCAATCTTTAATTATTATTAAAAAAAAAGCATGTCTTAGTCGTTATAAGTAATTGGCTTATTATTTTATTTATTTATTTCTACTTTTTGGGTCAAGTTTGAAGGCATTTTTTGATTAGGTCGATGTTTTGTAGTTTTTATTTTTTTCGAGCAAAAATAATCAATATTCTTGGGCTATTGTTATTTGACGGAGAAGATAAACATCGCAAAACATCGATTAAGCTTGATCGAAGAAATTATTGCTTTAAAACAACGATCCAACTGGATCGAAAACCTAAATCACAAATTAGCGGTTATGTAATATTTTAAAACCAATAATCCTCTAAGTAAAACAAAGGACAGATTTGCATAACATGCTTCGTAAGAATAACACGGATTTATTCGCGTTTTCTTTTTAACAAATGC